>SJYW01045924.1:99868-144029 GCA_006410735.1 Raphicerus campestris | reverse complement strand
CCACCCTCTCCCTCTCCCCCAGATGCCAAAAGTCCGTTCTATACTTTTGTGTCTCCTATATTGTCTCACTTACAGGGTCATCATTACTATCTTCCTAAATTCCATATATATGTGTCAGTATACTGTATTGGTGTTTTTCTTTCTGGCTTACTTCACTCTGTATAATCGGCTCCAGTTTCATCCATCTCATTAGAACTGAGTCAAACTTATTCTTTTTAAGGGCTGAGTAATACTCCATTGTGTACAAAGTCTAAGTGAAGTCCAAATTAGATTCAGAGTCCAGAATTTCTGACATTTACTTGGGGAACTTCCCACTATACCATGCTGTGTACCTTTGAGAAATGGCATGTTTTTCTTAAATATATAAAATATCTGGGCTCAGGTATATATAATTAAATCTTACATATTGTTAATTTAATATATGATTTTAAAATTATATTTTGCTTCTAATACTTATAGCTATGATGGTATGGTATAAATATGATGTTAGTCATACTATTTCTGTTTCATCAAAATAAGAAAACAAATAACAAATGATTGAAGATTAAACAGTTTGCAAGCAGTCTGATAAAAATAAATTCGTTACCTCCCCTAACATTTTGAAAGAGATACTTAAATATTAACTTTGATTTGCATCTGTGAAAACAGAATGAAGAACTTATATAATGCATTCTTTGAACATAAGAAACCTGTTATCAATACTGGGAACAGAATTTTGAAATAGAATTTCTATTTCTACCAAAATAGAATTTTGGTACTGCTACCCTATTATCATTGGAATTCTCTCTTAATAGTATACTATCAAATTTTCGTTTTAGTCATAACATACCTCTTATCCAAAATAAATATAGTGTTAAATTGTTAAGCAAAATCTCCAGCAAGTCCTGTGTTTTCTTGCTGTGTATGATACAGAACTCTTTCATCCCAACATTGTTAAAAGTGTTGTGGATAAGCCTTATTCGCTAATGCAGAGCTGATAACTTTTTATGAAAATTATGGCTCAGTTTTAAAAACAATAAATTGTGACCTGGAAAACAAATTATGTTAGTTATGCTTATTGCTGCTACTGCTACTGTTGCTGCTAAGTTGCTTCAGTCGTGTCCGACTCTGTGCGACCCGATAGATGGCAGCCCACCAGGCTCCCCCATCCCCGGGATTCTCCAGGCAAGAACATTGGAGTGGGTTGCCATTTCCTTCTCCAATGCATGAAAGGGAAAAGTGAAAGTGAAGTCTCTCAGTCATATCCGACTCTTAGCGACCCCATAGACTGCAGCCCACCAGGCTCCTCTGTCCATGGGATTTTGCTGGCAAGAGTACTGGAGTGGGGTGCCATTGCCTTCTCTGAGTTATGCTTATCTCTAGATACTAAAATGAGACTGCTGGGTCCTATAAAAGGTGTCATTTGCGTCTCTCCCACATTTGAGAGCCCTTGCTGATCACTGAAAGACTCAGGGTGGATAGGTTTGATTTTCTAAAGTAGCTAAAAAAAGGTCTTTGTCAGGAGATAATGGAAGAGGAATGTGCGCAGGATTCATTTGAACCCTTCATGGGGAAAGGGGTCGGAACAGTTTGTAACCCTTCTTTGGCAGGATGATGTGAAAAGTACCGAGGTGTAGAGAAAGACATGGCTCTTTTTCCGGCATACAGTAGATCAGATTCCAGACCAAGAGAAAGAATCGTGTCAGCGTGTAGGCTTTAAAGTAAAATTACTGTGTTACAGCATTATAATGAACGATCAACTAAATAAGCAGCCTTAAATTTAAAACCAACCAGTTTTTCTGCTTTTTGTTTGTTTTTGGTGGTTTTTTTCTTTAAAGGAATTTTATTCTAACTCAGTTATTTTGGAATTGAGAAAGCACTTTTTCCTTTAAATGGAGTGTTGTACCTGGTAGTTATTTCTAGGNAAATTATGTTAGTTATGCTTATTGCTGCTACTGCTACTGTTGCTGCTAAGTTGCTTCAGTCGTGTCCGACTCTGTGCGACCCGATAGACGGCAGCCCAGCAGGCTCCCCCATCCCCGGGATTCTCCAGGCAAGAACACTGGAGTGGGTTGCCATTTCCTTCTCCAATGCATGAAAGGGAAAAGTGAAAGTGAAGTCCCTCAGTCGTATCCGACTCTTAGCGACCCCATGGACTGCAGCCCACCAGGCTCCTCTGTCCATGGGATTTTGCTGGCAAGAGTACTGGAATGGAGTGCCATTGCCTTCTCTGAGTTATGCTTATCTCTAGATACTAAAATGAGACTGCTGGGTCCTATAAAAGGTGTCATTTGCGTCTCTCCCACATTTGAGAGCCCTTGCTGATCACTGAAAGACTCAGGGTGGATAGGTTTGATTTTCTAAAGTAGCTAAAAAAAGGTCTTTGTCAGGAGATAATGGAAGAGGAATGTGCGCAGGATTCATTTGAACCCTTCATGGGGAAAGGGGTCGGAACAGTTTGTAACCCTTCTTTGGCAGGATGATGTGAAAAGTACCGAGGTGTAGAGAAAGACATGGCTCTTTTTCCGGCATACAGTAGATCAGATTCCAGACCAAGAGAAAGAATCGTGTCAGCGTGTAGGCTTTAAAGTAAAATTACTGTGTTACAGCATTATAATGAACGATCAACTAAATAAGCAGCCTTAAATTTAAAACCAACCAGTTTTTCTGCTTTTTGTTTGTTTTTGGTGGTTTTTTTCTTTAAAGGAATTTTATTCTAACTCAGTTATTTTGGAATTGAGAAAGCACTTTTTCCTTTAAATGGAGTGTTGTACCTGGTAGTTATTTCTAGGTGAACCCATTAAAGCCTTGTTAACACCTCATCACTTTCCCTTCCTAGACTGTGCCGCCTCCCCTGTCTTTTGTGCTATTCTCATTGTCACTCATACTCGAAACCCTGTGGCTTCATTTGCCTCTTGTCTGCTTTTCCCTCTGAAAAGTCCCGTGCTGTTCTTAGTCACTCAGTCGTGTCCGACTCTTTGCGACCCCATGGACGGCAGCCCACCAGGCTCCACTGTCTGTGGGGATTCTCCAGGCAAGAATACCGAAGTGGGTTGTCATGCCTTCCTCCAGGGGATCTTCCCAATCCAGGGATTCGACCCAGGTCTCCCGCATCGTACGAGAATTCTTTATCAGCTGAACTATCAGGGAAGCCCCCAGTCTTGAGGTATTTCTTACTCAGGATACTCAGCTCAGATTATGTACCACTTTTGTAAGTATAATCCCTGTAATTACACAACTTAAGCAATTCTCTGAGCTTCTGAAATATCAAATGTATGTTTGGTAACAATCCATGCTGAAATTGCATTCTATCATTTTACAAATGATAAATCAAATTATAAGCTATGAATGTGTTATCTAAGTTTTATTACATAAAACATGTAGTATAGTTGGAGACCTAAAGTTGTTCATCAGTGTTAAAATAATGTCTTAGGATTCATTTGCAGATTCCATAAATGTTTATCTAATTTTAGACTCTTGTTTCAGTCAGTTGTTTTCTTTTGACAGATATTTGATGGATTCAACCTATAAATCTTGGATAATTAAAAGTGATGAAACCAATTATGATCATCCCTATATTATGTTAAAGAAGTTAACCATTTTCAAGCAACAAATTTGCTTATTACTTCAAGTGGCATGTTTTCAATATATAGCTTTTGAATTAATTAGCATTAGTATTAGAGAGATAGTAATAAATACTTACATTATATCCACCCCAAAATGAGCTATCATAAATTGCAATGGTTCTTCTAAATTATTGATTGCTTAACTAATTTTAGTAAGCAAGCTTAGTTAAATTCCATAGGTGAAATAATCTGTGTTATGCATAAAATGAAGTATTTTGCAAGAGCACAAAAATATAATAAGGTAATATGAGTCTGTTTTAATAGTTAAGTATTTTAAAATTTTAGTTTAACTTTTTATGTATACAGTGTTATCCCCCGAAGAGTACTTGATGGGATTTTTAAGGTGATCTTTCATTTTGTTTCTCTCTCCATATACATATTTACAGACACATATATATCTATACATTTATATATATGTAATAGATAATATCAGTAATTCTGTTTATTTAAACCATGCCCAGAACTTTGTCTTAATTAAAAATTAAAGATGAAATAAGTAGCTTTATTTCAAAGAACTGTCATGAAACTGTTGTGATATTTTAACTCAATTTTGGAATTCAAATATTTATTTAGATGTATCAAGAAGCATACGTTTTTTGGTTTACTTATCCATATGTTTCATGATTTTTTATCTTTTTGTCTAAATTTTCAAGTTAAAACTCTCTTCATTTTCAATTTGGATGTAAAAGATCTATCAGTAGTTACAGTTTTTTCTTTAATATTTTTGAATATAGAAATGGTACTCAAAGTTATAACATTATAACATGGTCAATACACATTTTGATAACTACAGAGGGTTGGTTGATAGCTAAATGAAGGGTCATTAGAGCTTAGTTAAAGGTGACGTATGAAAGCTTAAATAAGCGCTGATACTATTAACAGAGCTTTTGTTCACACTGCAGATCATGGAGTCTTAATACTTTTATTCTCTTTGCATGGGTTTAAGTAGTTTAACTTTGCAGTTTTATCTTTATGAATAACATGTGTGTCCATGCAGACAGCTAACAAGTTGATAGAAAAAAAGAGATTCTGGACTAGAGTGAGCTATCAGTCTATCTACATTTTGAGCCCTAAGTTAATTAACTTTTGAAAAATTTCTTTCATGACTGTTGAACTTAGCTCTGTGAATACAAGCAAAACCTAAGAATTTTTAAGGGAATAAAAATAAGCCAATTTTTAAAATTTCTAGAAAGATTTCTTGGCCAACTTTAATAGTAGATGTTACTCTTACCTTTCATTAGAACTCTGAGAAGTTTGGAGGATAGAAACCTGTGTAATATATTATGCTGATGAATATTTTTCAGAGATTACTAATGCATAATGCACAAAATGTATATTTTGACATCTTTTTCTCTTGGTAAAGTTAGATATATGTGTGCAAAGCCACTGCGTGGCACAACCTCAACCCCAAAGGGCCACGTTCTCATCTTAGTCAATTGAGGAGGTGCCTTCCTGCAGCTCCACTAGGGGCATCGGTCATGGACTACAGCTAGAAGGAACCTCTTGGAGTCATACAATGAGTAGCCCCAAATGTTTGACATAAATGCCCAACTCATTATTTTTTTTTAACTGAAGCTAATGAATACTGTTTAATTTATAGTGACTTAGCATTACTGCAAACTTGTTTAGAAGCTTATGGTTACATCGCTTACATAAAGCAGAGGATAATGTACCTGTTGTTATCTTTGTTATCAAAATACTAGAATTATCGCTGTCTTGAATAACAGAGTACTTTAGGTCAACACACAAGCCAGCATGAATTGAAGTCTGTATACCGCTGTTTCTACTACTTCCTGTAGTAGAAGTCCAGCTGCTTCCCGATATTTGTGAAATAGCATTAAGGCATCCAGTCCCATCACTTCACAGCAAATAGATGGGGAAACAGTGGCTGACTTTATTTTGGGGGGCTCCAAAATCACTGTAGATGGTGACGGCAACCATGAAACTAAAAGACGCTTAGTCCTTGGAAGGAAAGTTATGACCAACCTAGACAGCATATTAAAAAGCAGAGACATTACTTTGTCAACACAGGTCCATCTAGTCAAGGCTTTGGTTTTTCCAGTAGTCATGTATGGATGTGAGAGTTGGACTATAAAGAAAGCTGAGCACAGAAGAATTGATGCTTTTAAACTGTGGTGTTGGAGAAGACTCTTGAGAGTCCCTTGGACTAGTCCATCCTAAAGGAGATCCAACTAGTCCATCCTAAAGGAGATCAGTCCTGGGTGTTCATTGGAAGGACTGATGCTGAAGCTGATATTGTAGTACTTTGGCCACCTCATGCAAAGGGTTGACTCATTTGAAAAAAGACCTTGATGCTGGGAAGGATTGAGGGCAGGAGGAGAAGGGGACGACAGAGGATGAGATGGTTGGATGGCATCACCAACTCAATGGACATGAGTTTGGGTAAACTCTGGGAGTTGGTGATGGATAGAGAGGCCTGGTGTGCTGTGATTCATGGGGTTGCAAAGAGTCGGACACGACTGAGAGACTGAGCTGAACTGAATTGTGTTATAATCATTAGTTAATAATAATAACATTACTATGTACCAGGAACTGTTCTTAAGTATTTCATATGATTTAAATAGTTTAATTCTCATATTAACTCAGTAATAGTACAGTTGTTTCATTTCAAAGAAGAGAAAGCTAAAGCATAGAAAGAGACCGTAGCATGACTGATACCACAGGGCTTGTGAATCAGTGGAGGGGAAGGGAAACCCTGGTAGTTTGGCTCTAGAATTCCTGCTTTCAGCTTATATAATGTAACTTTTCACAAGAAAATTGACTAATTATTTTAATTTTTAAGTGGAATTAATTTAAATGAGGATATTAGTGATCTGCCAAACTAGTTTAAAAGTGTTCTGGGTTCTAAACAGTTAAATCAATACTTAATAACAGTATTATGTTTATGAAAATTGTGTGATGCCATTATGTATACCTTGATTTTACAGAATGTCTCTCTTGGAGGCTACCATCCTCAGCCCATTGCTCATTCCCCATGTCTCTGTTTGTTTTGGAATGTCAAGTTAAAATTCAATTCTTAGCAAGTAAGTCAATAGAGAAACGCAGGTGCATGTGTATCGTCACACTGAAAAAGAGAAGTGCTTTAGTAATGACACTTCCGCAAAAAAGTGCTACTGGAAAATAATCCGCACGCACACACATACTGCACTGCAACACCTTTTCTTTTCATATGATGAAGCTATTATCTTAGGTGAGACAATCAGTCAATTATACTTTTTGCATCCAGTTTTACATTCTTCTGTATAGGTAAATACGGGATTTATCAAATTGATATGTGAATCCAACTAACATTTTGGTGGATGATAACTAGAAGTGGGTCACCAGACTTTACCTGAATAGCAATATTAATATGCTAATTTTTCTTTTAGTGTTAGACAGCATTTAATTCATTGATAAGTTCTAATAAACACTGACCACTCTTTATGTCATGGAGAACTTAAAAGCTGTAAGAGAAACAAATGCTTATATAATGAATGAATAAGCGGTTGGAATCACATAAAGATCCTGAGGACAGATTTAGCTCAAACACTGCGTGGCACATTCAGCGTCACCATGGGCTCCGATCACATTTTGGAGATTTCAATAGTTAATACCTGGTAATATCTCTGTGCTGGAATATTTAGATATATATATATTGGTGAGGTTAACATAGAGTTATCTTGACCAATGCCCATTAAGTGTTCTTGAAGTTAAATTATTAGTTTATATTGTCTTATGCCTGTTCTTGTGTTTATTTCTTACACTTAAGTCATCTACTTTATGATTTAATCATATATGCAAGTGTCCACATAATATCCATCTGTAGAAGCATTTGTCCAAGGCACAGAGCTATGAGCTACAAGGTGTTTAAGAAACATATAGGATAGTAGGGGGCGGATCATTATGTGTGAAAAAAAAAATTACATGAAGAAAAAAATTACATTTGCTTCATGTTCCTCATGGGAAACGTCACTGGGTCCGGGCCCCATACAGTGCTCTCTGGCTAGATGCACAGGCTGGTGAAAGACAGAGACGGAAAGGTACCCGTTGGTTATATGCTGTCATACGTGCTGTGTTGAGATGTGAACTGTCCCTGTGGAAGTCAGATAATGAAGGAAGATCAGGACTGTCAGTGTCAACAAGGTGGAAAAAGCATTCCAGACAGAAGTCACTGTGTACAAAGGCAGAAAGGGGTTTGGTTCTCGTAGGCAAAGAGCAAAATTAGCCTAGATGGTGTGGTCAGGCGCTCTTGCCCCATAGCCTCTTGTTCTGGCCCCATGCTTTGTAAATAATGTTCACGTAACAGCTGAGATCAGCTATAGCCCTGTGCGAGCGCGTCACCAGGTACTCGCTTGGCGCGGAGGTGTTTTGTGCAGTGTGCCTGTAAGCAGTTCCCTGGAAAGCCGTGGCTGCTGTGGCCCTGGGTTACCCTGGAGTGGCATCACAGTCATATGAGGTCGCCTCATGGCTCCTTTGTGGCTGCCCTGGTTATGTTGTGGCTGCTGCTGCTACAGCCTGGAGAGAGGTAGTATTGTGACTGCTGTGCCAGCCAGGAGAAAATGAACCTGTCTGCAATTCCTGCCGCTCCTCGAGTCTCCTTCCAGCCTGTTAGCTCACACCCAGCTCACCCTGGGTTCAGCGAACAGTGTGAAAACCAAGACAGTTGACGTCATGAGCAGGATCAGAGATACAGCTGGTGTGGACAGCAGGATACCCAGCAGGTAGAGGAGCCTGAGGCTCCACTGGATGGGGGAAGCCAGAGGCCACCAGATAGCATGTGGCACCTAGTGGCTGCGATTCTCTCTGCATGGGCTCTGGTGGAAAACTGGGAAGCATGGATGCTTCCCAGACACCATCGAAATGGCCTTACAGGCCGTGAGTTCCCATTTGACGAACAAGATGGCACAGAGTGCTGCTGCCACCATGAGGTGGATTTTCCTGACTGCCCTGAAGGCGAGTATAGGGAGTGTGCTCTGTGATGCCACGCTAGTATGCAATGGGCAGAGACACTCAGAAGAACCTGAACAATGTATACTGGCCTTAGAGCAAGAACCCGTGGCTCTGAAGACCCCAGCATCCCCGAGGGTGAGGCAGTCAGAGACTGTGATAATGAGCTCTGTGAGACCACAGGTTCCCGCTTGGCGGTGAGGCCTGTTGTACAGCAGAAAGTGTGAGAAGCCTATGGTGGAGAGGGGAGGGCAGCATGCTCAAGGATTCTTCAATGTGACTGAGCTCATGACATACCGACCATATACTCCGGCAGAGTTGGTTGACTTGGGTGTGAAATTTCGGCAAAAGCAAGGGGAACCCTTGGCAGCATGGCTCTTGCCACTTTGGGATACAGGGGTGCACAGGATTACATGTGTTGGGATGAGGTAGAACTGGCATCTATAGCCACTCACCCCTCACTGAGATAAAGGTTGCAGAATCCTGGCGACTCCTGCAAGGTGCGCCTAACCAAACACATGCCCTCATGGAAATGGATTCAAGCTGCCATTTGCACCATGTGGTCACATGCAGGAGGACTCCCGGGTACTGTGAGTAAATGGTATACCTCTATGAGTTGACCCAAGTAGGGAGAGAACTGGGCATGAAGCAGTCAGTGTTTAACGCAAATAACCGAGGCCCAGAAGATGAGCGTTTTGTTTGTGGCATTCAAGATGCAGTTTTGAACAATTCCCTGTCTACCACTTTTGGATCCCTGAGTGCTATTCTTGCCCCCTGTCTGGGCACCCAAGCTATGAGGTGATATCAGTGGTGGCTCCCTTGGGAGAAATAGAGGGACGGCTGTAGGCAAAGGGGATTAGAAGCATGAAGACCCCAAATGACACTTGAGCTGGTAAAGTCCCCATCCAAGTAACGAGAATGTAAATGTGGGCTGATTTGCTGGCAGCAGGAGTTGACAGAAGTAAAATTGGTGGGCAGCNTGTCTGGGCACCCAAGCTATGAGGTGATATCAGTGGTGGCTCCCTTGGGAGAAATAGAAGGACGGCTGCAGGCAAAGGGGATTAGAAGCATGAAGACCCCAAATGACACTTGAGCTGGTGAAGGCCCCATCCAAGTAACGAGAATGTAAATGTGGGCTGATTTGCTGGCAGCAGGAGTTGACAGAAGTAAAATTGGTGGGCAGCCCAGTGCTCTGCTCCTAGAGTTATGGAGGCAGCTGAGATCAGAGCAGCGGTTTACCAGGTTTGAGAAGCACCCACAGCCAGAAATTCTGGGCAGTTCAGTTAAAAGATTACTTGGTGCCTGAGGATGNGCCCAGTGCTCTGCTCCTAGAGTTATGGAGGCAGCTGAGATCAGAGCAGCGGTTTACCAGGTTTGAGAAGCACCCACAGCCAGAAATTCTGGGCAGTTCAGTTAAAAGATTACTTGGTGCCTGAGGATGATTCTTTCAATGATGCCTTTCTTCACTTTGAACAGAACTCAGACCAAGGGACCTGCCCGACAAACCCAAACAGAGGACCAGAGGCTCCAAGTAGAACTTGGAATTCGCTGGTCACTAGCTAATGTACAGAGNAGCAAAATGGATGGACCTAAACTTTGTCATACTGAGTGAAGTAAGTCAGACAGAGAAAGACAAATATCATATGATATTGCTTATATGTATGAAATCTACAAAAAAAAAAGAAAAGGTAAAAATGGATTTATTTACAATACAGAAGTACAATCACAGATTAAAAAACTAATTTATGGTTACTAGGGATTAAATGGGGGAGGGTAAATTGGGAGACAAGGATTGAGATATACTTACTATTATATATATAATAGATAACTAATAACTTACGGTATATCACAGGGAGCTCTTTCCAATACTCTGTATCTGGCTATATGGGGAAAGATTCTAAGAAAGCACATATATCTGTATCTGTATAACTGATTCACATTCCTATTCACTTGAAACCAATACACCATTGTAAATCAACTATACTGCAAGAAAAATAAGTAATTTCACTTGATTTGCCTCCTTATTTTCCTTGTATATAATAGATGGTATTTATCATCAAATTAGTCATTGTAAGTCTGGTCTATAATGTGGATTAGAAAATAGTGTAAACCTTGTTTAAGTTGTGTAGTCTACATTAGAATTTAAAATAACTGCTTCTTGAGTCAAGATATTCGGGTTAAAAACTAGCTCTGCCATTCTGAATTTTCTCTAAATTCATCTCAGATCCTTTGTTTCTATGACAGGTGTGCAATACTCGCCTGGCTCACAGTAAATGCTCAATTAAGTGTTTTTTGTAAATGCTTAATTTCCTGCCTAATGTTTGTAATTATCTTGACATAGTTAGAGATAGTTGAAATACAATCTGCATATTATTTTTCCACCAAAAATTATATCCTGAATATTTTCCGTACAGTTAAAAACAGCTAAGTCATTTTTTCTATTTAAAATTTCAGGTCCTGTATATATTATAGCTCTAAAAGAGACATAATTTTTCTATCATTTATCCTCCATGCAATAATAAAATAATAATATTAACCTGAATATTATGCTCTCCTATGCATTAAGATATTCCCTTAGTGAAACTCATAGATTCATCAGTGTATAATTATTGGTTGAAATGGTCTGAAACTTATTTATAACCCGTGTGAAATTCGCTCTTTAATTTTTGCAAAGATATATGAACTTATACTACCACAATATAAAATACCTAAATATATACATATATATTTGTTTATGTTCTATATAGAAAATAGTAAAATAAGTTATAAAGGAGAAATATCCGATTAGTGCTAAATAGAAAAAAAAATTTATAATTTTTCCCATATGGTATTAGCCTCAAGAAAAATAAGGTAATAGTGTCCAAGTTACTTCTTTAAATTCATATAACTGTTAAATATTTGTATTAAAGAGCTATTCACTCACATGGCTTTGACTATGACTAATTAAATATATAAGAGAACAATTGACATCAGAAACTGTAGTTAACTGACCTTTTATTTAAAAACAGAAATAACTTTGTGTTCACTGTTCTTGATATGAGCATAAAGCCATTGTTTGGAAGTAACGTGTGTACACAATAGTGTGCCCCTAAAAGAAATTATTACCGTACAGATTGAATTTTTTATTTCAGCTTAAAACTGCTGTACCTGTTTGATCATTTGGCAAAGCCACTTTTCTATTATTGTTCAGGGGACAAAGTGATGATGGCTCTAACTGCCCCAGTGTTAGCCATCCTGCAGAAAAGATCTCTTATAGGCTTGGTAGATGAATACTATACTGCTGAGAATTTAATGACCCAGCATAGTGAAATCTTGCTATAGAGAGAGAAAGAATTAGTTTCTTTCCTACTTACTAAGAAGTATTTTCTAATTTCTTTACTCAGCTGAAGTGATGAAAATTTCTAAAAAGTCAATGTGTAATAGGTCAAATTATATATAATAACATCATACTGATTATCCTTTTTTTCTAAATTTCAGTATAAAGAACGTAACTCCAAAAGTGGGAGACCCTGAAACCCGTAAAGCTATTCGTCGTGCCTTTGACGTGTGGCAGAATGTCACTCCTCTGACATTTGAGGAAGTTCCCTACAGTGAATTAGAAAATGGCAAACGTGATGTGGATATAACCATCATTTTTGCATCTGGCTTTCATGGAGACAGTTCTCCTTTTGATGGAGAGGGAGGGTTTTTGGCGCATGCCTATTTCCCTGGACCAGGAATTGGGGGAGATACTCATTTTGACTCAGATGAGCCATGGACACTAGGAAATCCTAATCATGATGGTAAGTGCATAGTTTTATTATTTTATTTTATTTTTTTAGAATGCCCAAGTAATTTGCTAATTTATAAACTTAAGCTCAACGAATAATTTGTTTTTAAAATCAAATAGTATGAGGCCTTTTATACAGTTTACAATGAGAATATGTATGAGTCATTACACAATAGTAATTTTTCATGTGGCTTTTGATTAAAGATTAAACCTTTATAGTGTACTGTATAAATACTCTAAATTGAATTTTGTTTTCTATAAAAAGTCATTTAGAAGATTCTGTAATATTCAAGAACATGAGACATGCATTAAGCAAATTCTACTGTTTTTTAACACTTAATTCCACTATTTCCACTTGAAACTTCGCCTTGTTTGACATTGGTGATGTAGCTTCCACCATATCTTTTCCGTGTGTGGTGGGCGGGGGGCGGTTTGGGGTGGTTTCCGTTATCACCTTTCTAATCTGTAAAGTTTTTCTGCTTCTTTGTTGTCTCTTGTCCTTTCCTTGGTCTCCCAATCCAATACAATTACATAAGTTATTGTTTTTGTATGATGTCTTTAGTTTTATAGAAACCAGATTCTTACAACTCCATTGCAACATATCTATCAGTTTTCTAATTCTTGCAATTATTCTGATATGCAAAAATAATGAAGAAAAGAAAAAAAAAAACTCAGCTAGTTCAGCTGCAACTCAAAAACCTCCACAAGAGGTTTTCTTCCAAACAGACTTTTTCCTCCACATGCACCACTCCCTTGATGCTCAGCCACCATCACTTTTCTCCACCCTTGATTTTGCACCATGACTATTTGACCACAAGAAGCATTTATTTCTTTCATGAAACTACTACTATCTTCTATCATAGTGTTCCGTGGAACACATTTGGAAAAAGTTGTGTTAAATACCCCTATTAATCCTTTCCTACCTCTAGATCTATGAAAAAAATTATAGTTGCAGAAATCTCTTTGAACTGACATATATTTAGGGGGTGGGGACATTCTTACTAATTTTCATTAGACTTCAATGTTCGTTCTTATAATCTACAAACCAAGTATTGACTTAGGTCTCTAGTACCTAACACAGTGCCTGCAACAGGAACATAGAGACAAGAGTGTTAAAATGTTTTTTTCTTGATACTTTATCATTTTAAAAGAGGATTTGAAGCATTTTACCAAAACAACATAACAAGTTGTTATGAGGCTTTTAAAAATCTGATCAAATAAAAAAGTATTAGCATAAAAAAGAATATGTTTTTCATGAATGTATTTTAATAATTACATAAGGAAATTCTCTTTGTTAGGGTAAAAATATGTTGAAAAATTCTCATTCATTGAATATTAATGTCTTTATTATTATATAATTAATGTCAACGAAATTCTTTGGGCAGAAAAAAAAAGCTCAACAGCTAAAACTATGGCTACTTAATACAGGAAGCATGTGTTTCTTTCTAGGAAACAATTCATACTTCAAATTGTGCTTTAAAAATATTCATAGAATTACAAATTCTAGATTTATAAGATTCATAAATCATCATCTCCATAATCCTTATAATCAAGGCAAACATTTTTCTTTTTCACCACAAAAAAATGTTTAAAATTCAAGTATGTATTGTTTAATGACAACTAATCCATTAGTAAAACTATAAATTCCTCCTTGATGAGTTAAGCCCGGGCATCAAGTTAAGATTTGTTAGTTCATAAGAAGATTTAGCTAGCTGGATTAGTGTAATATCTTTGCATTTTTAGATCAGGCAGGGTTCAAATACATTATTAATAGAATGAACTAGATTGAGTTAAAGTTAAAATAACATTAATTTTCAAAGAAAGAAAATATAATAAATAACATCCTATTTTCCAAAAGGAAATGCAAAGCCTAATATTAAACAAGATGATCTCTTGCATTATTGTAATAAGTGTATTTTCTATAATATAAAATTATGATTTCATTTTTAAGAACTGGTTTGAAGAATAACAGCAATTATGCTGAGAGAATTCACTATAGTGCAATGAAAAGCCATATACTTAGAAGTCAAACAGATGTATATTCCTGGCTAACTGATGATTAGCTCAAGAAACTGCTAACACACTGTACACTTGATTTCATTCTTTATCTTGCATTGCAGTGCTGAAAATATTGTAAGGAGCAGTGCTTTATATTCAAGCATGTTTACCTTATTCTATACCTGAGCATATAATAATAAAATATTTACAACATGATAGTTGGCCCATAGTGGTTTGATACATAATTCATTTAAAATAAAATGTTTATTTTTATTAATATCACACAGGCATTCTAATGAAGTAGTTCACAGTTCCTCAAGGCAATTGCTTAAATGGTTTTAAATAATGGAAAAATATTTTCCTTCTAACTAATTGAGAAAAGTAGCACTGATAATGGTAGAGTTTTGCTGACATGGGATAAACTGCATTTGCTTTCAGGGAAAAGATATTCTTCTAAACTTCTGAAAAGAGAAAATTTTATTTTATTCCAATAATGAGTCTGATTGTTAAAAATATTTTATGTCTATATCTTTGAAGCTATATTGATTTTAGGGCCTCATAACTTAAATTTTAAAATTCTATATAAGGAAAAGATGCCTATTAAATGGTTTGTATTTTCTCTTAAAATATTAAAATCATCAAGAAAGACTCACAGATCCTTTAACTGCATCTTCTATTAGCTGAACTTTTCCAGACATGAACCAATACTTTTNCCCCAGTGTTAGCCATCCTGCAGAAAAGATCTCTTATAGGCTTGGTAGATGAATACTATACTGCTGAGAATTTAATGACCCAGCATAGTGAAATCTTGCTATAGAGAGAGAAAGAATTAGTTTCTTTCCTACTTACTAAGAAGTATTTTCTAATTTCTTTACTCAGCTGAAGTGATGAAAATTTCTAAAAAGTCAATGTGTAATAGGTCAAATTATATATAATAACATCATACTGATTATCCTTTTTTTCTAAATTTCAGTATAAAGAACGTAACTCCAAAAGTGGGAGACCCTGAAACCCGTAAAGCTATTCGTCGTGCCTTTGACGTGTGGCAGAATGTCACTCCTCTGACATTTGAGGAAGTTCCCTACAGTGAATTAGAAAATGGCAAACGTGATGTGGATATAACCATCATTTTTGCATCTGGCTTTCATGGAGACAGTTCTCCTTTTGATGGAGAGGGAGGGTTTTTGGCGCATGCCTATTTCCCTGGACCAGGAATTGGGGGAGATACTCATTTTGACTCAGATGAGCCATGGACACTAGGAAATCCTAATCATGATGGTAAGTGCATAGTTTTATTATTTTATTTTATTTTTTTAGAATGCCCAAGTAATTTGCTAATTTATAAACTTAAGCTCAACGAATAATTTGTTTTTAAAATCAAATAGTATGAGGCCTTTTATACAGTTTACAATGAGAATATGTATGAGTCATTACACAATAGTAATTTTTCATGTGGCTTTTGATTAAAGATTAAACCTTTATAGTGTACTGTATAAATACTCTAAATTGAATTTTGTTTTCTATAAAAAGTCATTTAGAAGATTCTGTAATATTCAAGAACATGAGACATGCATTAAGCAAATTCTACTGTTTTTTAACACTTAATTCCACTATTTCCACTTGAAACTTCGCCTTGTTTGACATTGGTGATGTAGCTTCCACCATATCTTTTCCGTGTGTGGTGGGGGGGTGGCGGTTTGGGGTGGTTTCCGTTATCACCTTTCTAACCTGTAAAGTTTTTCTGCTTCTTTGTTGTCTCTTGTCCTTTCCTTGGTCTCCCAATCCAATACAATTACATAAGTTATTGTTTTTGTATGATGTCTTTAGTTTTATAGAAACCAGATTCTTACAACTCCATTGCAACATATCTATCAGTTTTCTAATTCTTGCAATTATTCTGATATGCAAAAATAATGAAGAAAAGAAAAAAAAAAGCTCAGCTAGTTCAGCTGCAACTCAAAAACCTCCACAAGAGGTTTTCTTCCAAACAGACTTTTTCCTCCACATGCACCACTCCCTTGATGCTCAGCCACCATCACTTTTCTCCACCCTTGATTTTGCACCATGACTATTTGACCACAAGAAGCATTTATTTCTTTCATGAAACTACTACTATCTTCTATCATAGTGTTCCGTGGAACACATTTGGAAAAAGTTGTGTTAAATACCCCTATTAATCCTTTCCTACCTCTAGATCTATGAAAAAAATTATAGTTGCAGAAATCTCTTTGAACTGACATATATTTAGGGGGTGGGGACATTCTTACTAATTTTCATTAGACTTCAATGTTCGTTCTTATAATCTACAAACCAAGTATTGACTTAGGTCTCTAGTACCTAACACAGTGCCTGCAACAGGAACATAGAGACAAGAGTGTTAAAATGTTTTTTTCTTGATACTTTATCATTTTAAAAGAGGATTTGAAGCATTTTACCAAAACAACATAACAAGTTGTTATGAGGCTTTTAAAAATCTGATCAAATAAAAAAGTATTAGCATAAAAAAGAATATGTTTTTCATGAATGTATTTTAATAATTACATAAGGAAATTCTCTTTGTTAGGGTAAAAATATATGTTGAAAAATTCTCATTCATTGAATATTAATGTCTTTATTATTATATAATTAATGTCAACGAAATTCTTTGGGCAGAAAAAAAAAGCTCAACAGCTAAAACTATGGCTACTTAATACAGGAAGCATGTGTTTCTTTCTAGGAAACAATTCATACTTCAAATTGTGCTTTAAAAATATTCATAGAATTACAAATTCTAGATTTATAAGATTCATAAATCATCATCTCCATAATCCTTATAATCAAGGCAAACATTTTTCTTTTTCACCACAAAAAAATGTTTAAAATTCAAGTATGTATTGTTTAATGACAACTAATCCATTAGTAAAACTATAAATTCCTCCTTGATGAGTTAAGCCCAGGCATCAAGTTAAGATTTGTTAGTTCATTAGAAGATTTAGCTAGCTGGATTAGTGTAATATCTTTGCATTTTTAGATCAGGCAGGGTTCAAATACATTATTAATAGAATGAACTAGATTGAGTTAAAGTTAAAATAACATTAATTTTCAAAGAAAGAAAATATAATAAATAACATCCTATTTTCCAAAAGGAAATGCAAAGCCTAATATTAAACAAGATGATCTCTTGCATTATTGTAATAAGTGTTATTTTCTATAATATAAAATTATGATTTTATTTTTAAGAACTGGTTTGAAGAATAATAGCAATTATGCTGAGAGAATTCACTATAGTGCAATGAAAAGCCAGATACTTTGGAGTCAAACAGATGTATATTCCTGGCTAACTGATGATTAGCTCAAGAAACTGCTAACACACTGTACACTTGATTTCATTCTTTATCTTGCATTGCAGTGCTGAAAATATTGTAAGGAGCAGTGCTTTATATTCAAGCATGTTTACCTTATTCTATACCTGAGCATATAATAATAAAATATTTACAACATGATAGTTGGCCCATAGTGGTTTGATACATAATTCATTTAAAATAAAATGTTTATTTTTATTAATATCACACAGGCATTCTAATGAAGTAGTTCACAGTTCCTCAAGGCAATTGCTTAAATGGTTTTAAATAATGGAAAAATATTTTCCTTCTAACTAATTGAGAAAAGTAGCACTGATAATGGTAGAGTTTTGCTGACATGGGATAAACTGCATTTGCTTTCAGGGAAAAGATATTCTTCTAAACTTCTGAAAAGAGAAAATTTTATTTTATTCCAATAATGAGTCTGATTGTTAAAAATATTTTATGTCTATATCTTTGAAGCTATATTGATTTTAGGGCCTCATAACTTAAATTTTAAAATTCTATATAAGGAAAAGATGCCTATTAAATGGTTTGTATTTTCTCTTAAAATATTAAAATCATCAAGAAAGACTCACAGGTCCTTTAACTGTATCTTCTATTAGCTGAACTTTTCCAGACATGAACCAATACTTTTGAAAGCTAAGTTTGTCTTTTTTTTTTTTTTTTTTAAGGTATAGGGGCATTTCAAGTGACATAGGAAATGAGAACTTTCCCACTGAGTTGCGTATGACTGTATTATGAATGCTTATGTGGTTTGTGTGGTTGAAGACTTTCTAGGAATATATATGTGGGAAAGAATTAAAACATAGGAAATAGGAGTTGGACGTATATAATCAAGTCTGCGGACTTTTAACTCAGTCCATATATCTTGGAAAGTTCTTAGAGAGATGGGAATACCAGACCATCTTACCCATCTCCTGAGAAACCTGTATGCGGGTCAAGAAGCAACAGTTAGAACCCTGTTTGGAACAACTGATTGGTTTAAGATTGAGAAAGGAGTACTACAGGGCTGTCTGCTGCCACCCCGTTTGTTTAAACTATATGCTGAGCACATTATGAGAAATGCCGGGCTAGATGAGTTACAAGCTGAAATCAAGAAATGTGGGAGAAACATCAACCATCTCAGACATATTAAAGAAGGCAAAACACCAGAGAATTGGTGTCTTTGAACTGTGGTGCTGGAGAAGGCCCCTGGAAGTCTCCTGGACTTCAAGAAGATCGAACTAGTTAATCTTTAGGGAGACCAACCCTGAATATTCACTGGAAGGACTGATGCTGAAGCTGAAGCTCCAGTATTTTGGTCATCTGATGCAAACTGTTGACTAATAGGAAAAGTCCCTGATGCTGGGAAGAATTGAGGGCAAAAGGAGAAGAGAGCATCAGAGGATGAAATGGCTGGATGGCATCATTGAGCAATGAACATCAGTTTGGGCAAACTCCGGGAGATGGAGAGGGAAAGAGACAGGGACTGTGTCATCCATGAGGTTGCAAAGAGTCNAGAATTGAGGGCAAAAGGAGAAGAGAGCATCAGAGGATGAAATGGCTGGATGGCATCATTGAGCAATGAACATCAGTTTGGGCAAACTCCGGGAGATGGAGAGGGAAAGAGACAGGGACTGTGTCATCCATGAGGTTGCAAAGAGTCAGACATGACTGAGCCACTGAAAATCAGATCAGATCAGATCAGTCGCTCAGTCATGTCCAACTCTTTGCGACCCCATAAATCGCAGCATGCCAGGCCTCCTGTCCATCACCATATCCCAAAGTTCACTCAGACTCACATTCANAGAAAGCAAAGGAATTCCAGAAAATCACCTACTTTTGCTTCATTCACTACACTTCAGCCTTTGACTGTGTGGGTCACAGCAAACTGTGGAAAATTCTCCTGAGAAACCTGTATGCAGGTCAAAAAACAACAGTTAGTTAGAACCAGACAGGGGGGACAACAGACTGGTTTCAAACTGGGAAAGGCATATGTCAAGGCTGTATATTGTCACCCTGCTTATTTAACTTATATATCATGTGAAATGCCAGGCTGGATGAAGCACAAGCTGGAATCAAGATAGCCAGAAGAGATATCAGTACCCTCAGGTATGTTTATGACACCACCCTTATGGCAGAAAGTGAAGAGGAGCTAAAGATCCTCTTGATGAAAGTGAAAGAGGAGAGTGAAAAAGCTGGCAAAAATACAACATTCAAAAAATGAAGATCATGGCATCTGGTCCCATCACTTCATGGCAAATAGATGGGGAAACAGTGAGAGACTTCATTTTGGGGGGCTCCAAAATCACTGCAGATGGTGACTTCAGCCATGAAATTAAGAGACATTTTCTCCTTGAAAGAAAAGTTATGACCAACGTAGACAGCATGTTAAAAATCAGAGATGTTGCTTTACTGACAAAGATCTGTATATTCAAAGCTATGGTTTTTTCCAGTAGTTATTTATGGGTGTCAGAGTTGGACCATATAAAAAGCTGAGCACCAAAAAATTGATGTTTTTGAACTGTGGTGTTGGAGAAGACTCTTGATAGTCCCTTGGACTACAAGGATCAGTACTGAATATTCATTGGAAGGACTGATGTTGAAGCTGAAGCTCCAATACTTTGGCCACCTGATGTGAACAGTGGACTCATTAGAAAAGACCCTGATGCTGGGAAAGATTGAAGGCAGGAGGAGAAGGGGATGACAGAGGATGAGATGGTTGATGGCATCACCGACTCAATGGACATGAGTTTGAGCAAGCTCCGGGAGATGTTGAAGGACATTGAAGCCTGGTGTGCTGCAGTCCCTGGGGTCGCAAGGACTCAGGCATGACTGAGTGACTGACCACCACCAACAATCCCTGTGACTATCGTGTATAGTCTGTTATGCCAAAATTACAGATGAAGAAAGTGAAATGCAAAGGTTTAAATACTGAGCCCCAAATCATTGTTTGTGAGTGGGGATGATGGTCATCTTCCCATATAGGATAGCTGAACCACAGAAAGTTTAGACCAGCCAAAGCTATAAACCTGAGTTTGACATTTGTAACACCTAATTTCTCATCTTTACATGTTTGAGGAGGTAAAGGTTAATTTCACCCATTTACAATTTTTGTTAATGACATATATTTTTAACTAAATGGCATATATTTTTATATATGTTATTCATCTGTATATGTTTTATGAATGTTCATTAGCTATTTCTCACCTTTGTTTTCATTGGCCCATTCTACTGAATTATTTGATTAATTTATAAAAGGCCTTTAAATAATAAGGATGTTGGCTATTTACCTGATTTTCTTTCACTCAGTCACTTTCAGGAAGTGGGAGAGTGCGAAAAGACCTTCTTTCATAAGAAAAGTTTAGGATGTCCTTCTATTCAGCTTACCAATGGGGAGTATCTTTCCTTTACTTGGGTAAAGGAATGATATGCATAGGTTATTTCCCCAGTGTTATGCTACATTTTTTTTCTGCTCCATCCAGATATTTTATTGATAAGTTGGGGAAGGCCAGTGTTATTATTTGATCTCAATATTTGAACTTTGATGATTTTTCAAATGATAAATTATTTTGTCTTTTCATTGTTTAAAAATTTCCACTATAATAATATGCAAAAACATTTCTTAATTTCTTCAAACAGAATATGGTTTAACTGACAGTATTTTATCCATTTTCTTATTTTTTGATGTGAAATAATTGTTTTTCTGAGTTCCTGTAGGCAGTAGTTCTTTCTAATCAAAATGTTATGAAATTTACACAGTAAGATTATTAAGACTTTTAAAACTATATAAAAATATTTTTAAGAACTTAGTTATATATTCAGTATCTTACAGAAAGTTAATTCTGTAGAATTGTATTCATAGAAACAGTGGAAACCAGATTCATTTTATCTTTCAAGTTTCCGTAATTGAATAAATTACAATTTGAGTTTAACTAAAGCACATGCTGATGTTGTAGTGGTTTTAATTCCTTGACACTTGTGCCTTCGAAACATGGAGTTTAATTTCTCTCCCAATGAATATGGGCCCTTTAGTGAGTAATTTCAAATGAATANCATAATTGAAAAAATTACAATTTGAGTTTAACTAAAGCACATGCTGATGTTGTAGTGGTTTTAAATTCTTGACACTTGTGCCTTCAAAACATGGAGTTTAATTTCTCTCCCAATGAATATGGGCCCTTTAGTCAGTCACTTCAAATGAATAAAATGTGAAAAAAGCGATGCAGTGTGACTACGTGTTCTGAGACTAGGTTCTAAAAAGCATATAGCTTCTGCTTGGAGCTAGTGAGATATCTTCTCTCTCTCTTCATTCCCTCATTCTTTCTCAATATATTTGCCTCTGTAATCCAGTTACCATGTTTTGCACAAACCCAGGCCATGTGGAACGATCCAGGTGGAGAAGGAATCCACCAATAACCAACACCAATTTGCAAGTTAGGAGAGTGTGCCACTTCAGAAGTGGACCCTCCATTCCCAGTCAAGTTTTCAGAAGAATGCAGATCCATCCTGTATCTAATTGCGGCCTCACGAGAGACATCAAGACACAACTTGGAGCCAAGCTTCTTGCTAATTTCTGGCCCAGAAAATCCATAGGTGAAGTCCCTCAGTTGTGTCTGACTCTTTGAGACCCCATGGACTGTAGCCTGGCAGGCTCCTCTGTCCATGGGATTTTCCAGGCAAGAGTACTGGAATGGGTTGCCATTTCCTTCTCCAGGGGATCTTCCTGACCCAGGGATCGAACCCAGGTCTCCCACACTGCAGGCCAACTTTTTATCTGAGCCACAGAATCTGAGAGAGGCAGTAAATGGTTATTGTTATTTAAATATTTTTTTTTTTGCAGGGAGATCCATTATGTTGCATAAAATAACTGTGTACAAAGGCAAAGAAAGATATTTAGAAAATACCTAGAAAAGTCAAGGCAAAGGAATATAGCAATATTTTGTAGATAATAAATACACGAAACATAAGGGAATTTATCTGTATGTATATATACATATACACACATGTGCACACACACACACACATATATAGAGAACTAGTTGAAATATGTCCAGTTTTCTAATAGCTTTAATCTTACTTCCAGTCATTAATTGATGAGTGGCTTCCCTGAGAGTTCAGTTGGTAAAGAATTCACCTGCAATGCAGGAGANACATATACACACACGTGCACACACACACACACACACACACACATATAGAGAGAACTAGTTGAAATATGTCCAGTTTTCTAATAGCTTTAATCTTACTTCCAGTCATTAATTAATGAGTGGCTTCCCTGAGAGTTCAGTTGGTAAAGAATTCACCTGCAATGCAGGAGACCCCGGTTCTATTCCTGGGTCAGGAAGATGCTCTGGAGAAGGAATAGTCTACCCACTCCAGTATNTTCCAGTCATTAATTGATGAGTGGCTTCCCTGAGAGTTCAGTTGGTAAAGAATTCACCTGCAATGCAGGAGACCCCGGTTCTATTCCTGGGTCGGGAAGATGCTCTGGAGAAGGAATAGTCTACCCACGCCAGTATTTTTGGGCTTGCTTTGTGGCTCAGCTGGTAAAGAAGCCGCCTGCAATGCAGGAAACCTGGGTTCAATCCCTGAGTTGGGAAGGGAGAGGCTACCCACTCCAGTATTCTAGCCTAGAGAATTCAGGACTATACAGTCTACGGGGTCACAAAGAGTCAGACATGTCTGAGTGACTTTCACTATATAAAAAATGGAATGTGATTAACTTTTATTCTTCTGCTTGTATCAAAAATTAAAGAATAGAGTAGGGAACTGGCCATATTCCCTGCATTTCCCATATTTTTTGAAGGAAAGTAAATAAATATGTGGACAAAGAATAGAACAGATGCCTAAATACACAAATATACATTTTTTTGTTTCTAAAATTTTATTGGAGTCTTAAACCAAAGTTTTTGTAATACAACTCATGAAATGTACAAAATGTCAGAATCTGAACAATAAGTAAATAGCTTATTAGTTGTGTCAAAATAGCCTAGAGTTAATTTAGGAAAAACATGTCTAAAAAGTGATGCTTAGAAGTTGAATTATCAGAAATATTTTAAATGTCTTTATTTCCCACTGCCTAAATCAAAAGAGTGGTTGAGGGTCCCTTGAAAATGTATGGTTTTGGTATAGGCTAAAATGTAAGGCTAGGATGGTAGGTTTTAGTAGGCCAGTGTTGTCATGGAGTTTAAAAGACAAGATAAAACTCTGTGTGTGTGTGTGTGTATGTGTGTGTGTGTGTGTGTGTGTGTGTGTGTGTTTAGAGATATTAGAGCACTGTCATGAGGTCTACGACTTAAAAAGAAAAGATTCTGGCCAAACAAGAACCAAAACCAGAAAGGGAAACCTATCTGATCGGTAATACTGAAGCATTTTGAAAATTCTGAAACTTTGGATAGACAGTTGCTGTTAGGATGCAGAGAAATTATGAGAAACATTATGAATCTTCTAGAGATAGACAAAACATTGGAGTTTGAGGATAAGAAAGTGAAAGTCTCTCAGTCGTGTCCAACTCTTTGCGACCCCTATGACTATACAATCCATGGAATTCTCCAGGCCAGAATACTGGAGTGGGTAGCCTTTCCATTCTCCAGAGGATCTTCCCAACCCAGGGATCGAATCCAGGTCTCCTGCTTATAGGCAGATTCTTTACCAGCTGAGCCACAAGGAAAGCCCTTGGAATTAAGGGGCCAAGATTTCTGAAAATGTACCTCCCAGGTTGCTCAGAGCTTAAAATCTGCTTGCGATGCAAAAGACACAGGTTTAAGCCCTAGGTCAGGAAGATCCCCAGAAGAAGGAAATGGCAACCCACTCCAGTATTCTTGACTGGAAAATCCCATGGACAGAGGAGCCTAGTGGGCTATAGTCCATGGGGTTGAAAGAGTCAGAGACCACTTGGTGATTAAATAGCAACAGAGTTTTGAAAACAGGGAAACATCAAGAAATAAACCCCAATACTCTGGTGTACCCTTCAGGCTTTTGCCAAATTTATAAACTGAGCAGGATAAAAGTCTAAGTGACAAGAAAAAAGTCAGTGAAGTACAGAGCAGAGTTTCTAGCTGGCTTATAGAAGTAAGGTTACAAAAGTTAGAATATAAGACCTGTCAGTGATGGTAACCAACTGGAATATCTAAAGAGTTATTATATCTTGGGAGCAGGATCTTAAAAGGAATGTGTACCAGACTCCATTCAGTCTCTGACAAGATTTGGGTGATTTGTCCTAGTTTTAGAATTGAATATTATCTGGATGAAAATATCATCTAGGAACTCTGATTATTTTATACACAATGCCTGGCATTCAGTAAAAACATTCCTAGGCAANTGTCCAACTCTTTGCGACCCCTATGACTATACAATCCATGGAATTCTCCAGGCCAGAATACTGGAGTGGGTAGCCTTTCCATTCTCCAGAGGATCTTCCCAACCCAGGGATCGAATCTAGGTCTCCTGCTTATAGGCAGATTCTTTACCAGCTGAGCCACAAGGAAAGCCCTTGGAATTAAGGGGCCAAGATTTCTGAAAATGTACCTCCCAGGTTGCTCAGAGCTTAAAATCTGCTTGCGATGCAAAAGACACAGGTTTAATCCCTAGGTCAGGAAGATCCCCAGAAGAAGGAAATGGCAACCCACTCCAGTATTCTTGACTGGAAAATCCCATGGACAGAGGAGCCTAGTGGGCTATAGTCCATGGGGTTGAAAGAGTCAGAGACCACTTGGTGATTAAATAGCAACAGAGTTTTGAAAACAGGGAAACATCAAGAAATAAACCCCAATACTCTGGTGTACCCTTCAGGCTTTTGCCAAATTTATAAACTGAGCAGGATAAAAGTCTAAGTGACAAGAAAAAAGTCAGTGAAGTACAGAGCAGAGTTTCTAGCTGGCTTATAGAAGTAAGGTTACAAAAGTTAGAATATAAGACCTGTCAGTGATGGTAACCAACTGGAATATCTAAAGAGTTATTATATCTTGGGAGCAGGATCTTAAAAGGAATGTGTACCAGACTCCATTCAGTCTCTGACAAGATTTGGGTGATTTGTCCTAGTTTTAGAATTGAATATTATCTGGATGAAAATATCATTTAGGAACTCTGATTATTTTATACACAATGCCTGGCATTCAGTAAAAACATTCCTAGGCAACCCAAAGAACTAGACCTAGAGAAAAACTTGAACACACACACACTGTCGCCCACACTCACCCATCCCCACACACATATGATCCAGATATTGGAATTATCATTCATAGACTTTAAAATAACTATGGTGACTATACCTGAGAAATAGTTTAGAAGATGAGAAGATTCCAACAGTTATACTGAATCTATTACAAAGATCGAATAGAAATCCTTGAGTTGAAAAAATTAAATAAGTGAAATGAATANAAGCCACCATTAGGACAGAGTGATATATTGGCATCATAAATTTTAGAAATTCATTAATGAAACAGTATAGAATAAAAAATAAATCCACATATACAGAGTTCACTGTTTATGACAGTCATTATATAGCAATATAATAGGGAAAAGGTGGCTTTTATGATCAATAGTTTTAATTTGACTGGAAAACCACATGGATAGAAAAAGATGAGCATTGACAGCTAACCTCCCAATATGTACTTTAATGTGAAAGGTAAAACCACCTAGTTTCCAAAATGTAACACAGGAAAATATCTTCATAATTATGTCCAAAAAAGGTTTATGCAAGACACATTTAAAAAGCACTGACCATAAATTAGACTTCATTACAATTAAGAACATGTATTCACTTAAAATCACCAAGAGGAGTACAAAAAGATGAGCTGTTTATTTGGAGTAGATATTTGTAATACCTATACATAAAGAAACTATAAGTAGAGTATATTGTTAAAATAGAATTTCTCATCAATTTTTTTGCATTTCTGTACAACTTAAATGTGAGGTAGTACCTATATTTTTTTCTGGGTTATCTTTCCACAATATCTGTATCACAGACAACCTTGAAAGATACAGATAGTAAAGAGCAGTCATGCTTCCTGAGCAGAATAATAAATACAGAATCTTTATCTAGAACAAAGAGCACACATCATAAGAGATTTTATTACCCAGTCATAAAATTACTCCTTACACACTCAAAATTCTTCATTCATCACAGTGGATGGGCCAAAGACAGCCCCACAGAACTTGGAGTAAAGGTAAACTAGTAAAAATGTACTGAGGTTTGATTTACTATGAGTAATAAGATCCTCTGTCTCTAACCCAGGCATCTTTTGTCTTCTTTCAGCCTGAAATGGTGTCAGGCTAACTTCTTACCTCTCAAATAGGACAAAAGCTCAGATCCTTCCTAGCCCTTGATGTGTATCAACCACACCAACAAATTAGAACTAGGTAAGTTAGCATTGAAATAGGCAAAATATTTGAAGGAGCAATTCACAAAAAGGAATATGTGAATACACATTTAAAATTGTTCAATATTTTTAGTCTTCTGAGAAATATAAATTAACAACACAGTGAGATAGTATTCATCCTGCAGAAAAGCTAATAAAAAGATTGATTATAAGCATTGTTCATAAGAATTGAAACAATGAAAACCTCGTATACTGCTAAAGAAGGTGAAAAAATGCTAGTTACATTTTGGAAAATTATTTTTCACTATTTAAGCTGAATGTTATTTTCTTGGGCTCCAAGATCACTGCAGCCATGAAATTAAAAGACACTTCCTCCATGGAAGAAAAGCTATGACAAACCTAGACAGCATCTTAAAAAGCAGAAACATTACTTTGCCAACAAATGTCTATATAGTCAAAGCTATGGTTTTTCCAGTAGTCATGTATGGATGTAAGAGTTGGACCATAAAGAAGGCTGAGCACCAATTGATGATGCTTTTGAACTGTGGTGTCAGAGAAGGTTTTTGAGATCCCTTGGACTGCAAGGAGACCAAACCAGTCAATCCNTAGTCAAAGCTATGGTTTTTCCAGTAGTCATGTATGGATGTAAGAGTTGGACCATAAAGAAGGCTAAGTACCGATTGATGATGCTTTTGAACTGTGGTGTCAGAGAAGGCTTTTGAGAGTCCCTTGGACTGCAAGGAGACCGAACCAGTCAATCCTAAGGTAAATCAGTCCTGAATATTCATTGGAAGGACTGATGCTGATGCTGAAGATACCTTGATATCAGTATACTGATATCAAATACTTTGATTCAGATACTTTGGCCACCTGATGTAAAGAGTGGACTTTTTAGAAAAGACCCTGCTGGGAAAGATTGAAGGCAGGAGGAGAAGGGGACGACAGAAGACAAGATGGTTGGATGGCATCACTGACTTGATGGACATGAGTTTGAACAAATTCTGGGAGATGGTGAAGGACAGGGAAGCCTGGCGCGCTGCAGCCCATGGGATCGGAAAGAGTCGGACATGACTGAGCAACTGAACCACAACAGTGACATGTGTCTCCAATGAATGGAAATTTCATTGTATGTATTTGTACATGTATGTGTGGTATGGTGTGGCATATACAAAAAGACTTGTAGTATAATGTTAAAAAAATACTGTTAACAACCTCAATCTGGAAAAGAATTCAATATTTATCAACAACATGACAGATAATATATGGTGCTAGGTATTCAACACAATAGTACATAGTATTGAAAATGAACAATATGCAAAACCACGGATGAATCCCACTACGGGCTTACCTGAAAAAAAAAAAAAACTTCTACAGAAAAGAATATAGATTTTATTCCTTTATTGTAGAGTTGCAAACTAATTTGATTGTAAGAATCTTATAACAGTTATTTTTGAGATGTAGGCATTGGCACCCCACTCCAGTGCTTTTGACTGGAGAATCCCAGGGACGGGGGCGCCTGGTGGGCTGCTGTCTATGGGGTCGCACAGAGTTGGACGTGACTGAAGCGACTTAGCAGCAGCAGCAGCAGTGACCAGGAAGGGGTCACAAAGGGCTGGATAATTAGTAGCATTCTATTTCTTGATCTAAACATTGATTACCTAGATTTTAATTTGTGAAGATCAATTAAGCTGTACACTTAAAACATGTTCAATTGTGTAATGTGTACATTTTGCATTACTGAAAATGTTTACTTTAAAAAAATCTTCATGCAAGCAATCTGAAAAACAGGAGAACCCACAAAATATGGTAATGCTCTCTACAGCCAACCTTGAAGAATGCAGAATATCTCTACTGCTTTACTTCTCCTTCACTTTTTCAGTTTAAATCCACTTTTAGTTTCTCAGAAATCAGTTGCTAAATCCGCTAACCTTTTCAGCTCATCCCTCTCTTGGTACCTCCGTGTATTTAACACAGAACTTTCAGCTTGTTTAAACTTCCCATTAGGCTACTTACTCTCTGTTCCTCTGGTTGAACTACTCTAAGTTATTCTTCTTCATGATTTCCTTCTCTTCCACCTTTTAAATATTAACCATTGATTTTTTTTTTGCTTTGGTTTCTTTCCATCCCTTTTGTCTTCCTCTTTATCCACTACCATGAATTAAACTACTTACATAATGAAGATTTGGAGAAGTATAATATAATATTAAGCCACTTTTCCTTCTGAGTGCCAAACCCAAATTTCACTTTCAAATGAACATATTGAAAACTTACCTTATTAAGCCCTCAGATCTGCTGCAGTTTTTGTATCCTGTACCTTTGTACATGTTTCATGCTTGCTAAGTGACTTCAGTTGTGTCCGACTCTGTGACTCCATAGATGGCAGCCCTCCAGGCTCCTCTGTCCACGGGATTCTCTAGGCAAGAATACTGGAGTGGGTTGCCATTGCCTTCTCCATGTCAGCATCTATCTAACTGTCTAAAGCAGAAACTTGCTGTCACTGTAATTGTGTGTGTGTGTGTGTGTGTATTTGTTTATTTGCCTTTTATGTCAGCTACTCTCCACATTAATTTGGTCAAGTTGATTCTGTTNCCGACTCTGTGACTCCATAGACGGCAGCCCTCCAGGCTCCTCTGTCCACGGGATTCTCTAGGCAAGAATACTGGAGTGGGTTGCCATTTCCTTCTCCATGTCAGCATCTATCTAACTGTCTAAAGCAGAAGCTTGCTGTCACTGTAATTGTGTGTGTGTGTGTGTATTTGTTTATTTGCCTTTTATGTCAGCTACTCTCCACATTAATTTGGTCAAGTTGATTCTGTTATTGAAGCTCTATTAGGCTGTATTATCCTTGCCATCCATACCACTGTCGTCTTGTTTCAAATTCTCATTGTTTCTCCTTCATACATTTTGATTAGAATATACCTGCTTGTCCTACCTCCAGTTTCAACTCCCAAGACTCAGTCTTACAACAAAATTGTAATAGAACTGTTCATTTTCTCATCTGAGACCAGTATACATACTTTTATTTAGCACCTGTGACACTTGTTAAAAAAACTTCCTCATACGTGTTAAGCGTTCACCTTTCAATCATAGATGGAGACTGGGACTTCATCTCATGATCTCTGAAGCCGCTGTACTGGCAGTGTTTTAGATATTAAGTATATGGGTGTTGGGGCTTCCCTGGTGGCTCAGATGGTAAAGAATCTGCCTGCAACTGGGAGACCTGAGTTCAATCCCTGGGTTGGGAAGGTCCCCTGGAGGAGGGTATGGCAACCTGCCCTAGTGTTCTTGCCTGGAGAATTCTCATGGACAGAGGAGCCTGGCAGGCTACAGTCCATGGGGTTGAAAAGAGTCAGACATGATGAGCGACTAAGCACAGAACATATGGGCATTGGATAAACTGATACCTCCGTGACTTTAGCTGTTTGTATTTTTCTGTTTATCAGTCTTCACTATCAAGCTAGTGGACAGTCAGGTCTATGCACTTGATGTGACACTCAATAAGTCTTTGCTTAATGAATAAATGCATGTGATGGAATTAAGTTTAGCTGAAATAAACTTTGATTATGTACTTGTAAGATACTAAAAGATCAGTAGTAAAGCTTTACAACAGTTGAAAGAAAGACAATGCATAAAGAATCAGTGGAGTAATTGTGAGATAAGCAGTGAATTTATTATGGAAAAAGGAAAGAGTTTTTGTTATTTTTTTATAGTGGAAAAGCTTATTGGGGAAAATTCTATTCATATAATTTTCAGAAATGAACAGATTGATATTTCAGAACAAGTCATCAAACAAGTCTACATATGTAAGTACCGAATCCAGGTGTTTAAAAGGGTGGGCAGAAAAGTAGACGAGAAGGTCATATATAGAGTCAAACAATTTGGTAGAAAATAATAAAAAACAGCAAATAATGAAGGGTTGCTACAATGATCATTTGTATTAAGTAACTTATTAGTGGAACAACAATATTGTCTCTCAGAAGATTAATACCTGCTAATTAATTTGGATGGGTTAAGCTGTTTAAGAAATCAGAAATATGTGAATTAAAATTATTTATACTTTCAAAAATATTTGACAATTGTCAATACCAAAGACCATAAAACAGGTGAAAGTGAAAGTTGCTCAGTCGGATCTGACTCTTTGCAATCAGAGTTCTCCAGGCCAGAATACTGGAATGGGTAGCCTTTCCCTTCTCCAGGGGATCTTCCCAATCCGGATCGAACCCAGATCTCCCACATTGCAGCCGAATTCTTTACCAGCTGAACAACAAAGGTGACTGCTATCAATTTAAGATATTAGATGGACCAAATTTATCCTGAAAAGAAAATTGTCTTAGAAACAAAAATGCGATGTTTGAAAACACAGGTATTACTACTTCTCTGGGTAAAAATAATGTTTCGGGGAGGATCTGTTCTAGATGTATAATTTAGAGAAATGTGAATAGCTTTAAGTTTGAATATTGAATATTTAAATGTAAAAGAATAAAAAGCAGAGATCTTTATTTGTGTTAGTGTAAAGAAATATGCTTTTGCTAATCTAGGAGCTGTATATCTTTAACAGCTTTGAGGCCAAAGGAGACTGGAGTTTTGAAAGCAATTGCATATGATTAGTATTTTTGTAAGGATTTATAACATAATGCTGGAGTTTTCTAATTAGCTGGGTAAAAAGCATATGTTATAAAATAATATAAAATTATATTTCTTATCTACATTTCCACAGGTGTTTTACATTTCTCTTCGCTAGTGTCTATTTTTTGAAGCTTTTGTCCTCAAAAGAGGGTCTCTTATACCTTTTGTTTTTGCATTCCATTTTCCATGTAACAGAAAACTGTACTTAATGATCTGCATGCTGATGGTTGATGAATTACAATCCACTTCTTTCCCTTTATTTTTTTAGATAGTTGACTTGGAGGTAGCACAAGATGGAGATCAGAAGGATACAAATGACAAAAAGTGAATGTAATTAACATGATAGATGATGACGTGATGATTATCATGATAGGAACTATGATGATTAGAGGAAAACAGATTGAAATTTTTATGTTATTGTTAGTAATAATATTTGCCATATTGATAATTCAGCTTTCAATTGTTGCATTTAATTCTTCATTGTATTTTAAGCTCTAATTTTGTTTGTTCTAAAATAGTGTCTACTGAAACTTGGGTTACTAGTCTGAAAAACATATCTACCTAATCTAGAGGGAAGACTCTAGACTAATTGTTATGTGGAGATGGGATTACGTTGGCAGAATTAATTGGAAATTGTATTCTTCATTAATCAACAGATATCTTAACTCATTCAGTAAAGTTCATTTTAGCCTCCACTAGCCCCTTTTTATCACTTACTCCCTATTCTCTAGCCAGTGTGGAAGAACAGGAACTCTGGAGGCTCATGGAAACTCACAGTGTGCAGCTAAAGATGAAGAGGCTCTTATATTTCTGCAAAATTCTAGGGAGAACAGTTCTAAGAACAAACATTTTATACCAGAATTTAGCAAGCTGGATTTCTTCTATAATCTTAACCTATTTGTGTCATGTTGAAAAGTGACAGATTTTGAAGGTTGTAACTTTTGCCTAAACCAATTTATTAAAGTGAACAGCAGGATAATTTGATAAGATTCTTATTTCCTCTAAACTAAAGCAAAATGAATTCCTCAAAAACTGTGTGGAATAAAATTAATCATAATTAAGATCCCTCATCATTGATATTTAGCTTCCAAGGTGGTGCTAATGGTGAAGAACCAACCTGCCAATGCAGGAGACTTAAGAGACGTGGGTTCAATCCCTGGACAGGAAGATCTCTTGGAGGAGGGCATGGCGAGCCACTCCAGTATTCTTGCCTGTGGACAGAGGAGCCAGGCAGGCTGTAGTCCATAGGGTTGCAAAGAATCAGACCAACTGAAGCGACTTAGCATGGGCCAGATCAGTGATGCTGCAGATTGGAAAAAAAAAAAAAAAAGCAGCAAAAAAAAGCAGCAAAATATTGAAGGGGAGAAAGATTAATGATTTTGAAGACAGATAGGCCTGAATTTGAATCTTGATTCTGCCAGTTATCAGTAATATTCCTTGTTATTTAGCTTTGCTAGCTACCTGGAGTCCTGTCAATTAGAAGGACAGAATAGACAGAAGAAGCAGCCTTGCATAGTTATTAAAATGAGTCAATACCTAGTACAATATCTAAAACCTAGAAATTGCTCCAGAATGGTAACATTCACGATTATTATTGATGTTGGAGGCGCCAGACTCCAAGGGACTGCCAATAATTTGCTTTTCAGTTACTATTCTTGTGTAATCCCCTACCTCTGTTCATCTGTATGAGCTGGACAATAATGGCTCGCATTTAATAAATAAAATATGGGAGAAATTTTGGTAAATCACTTCCAAGATTATGTAGTAAATGACTGCAGTTTCCATCTCAGACAATCCTTCTTTCTGTCTTACAGTCACTGTGAAGTCAGATAACATGTCACCAGGACACTTATGCAATGTAAGGGAAGCCCATGCAATGAGAACCACATGCAATAACTAGCAGAAGCTGTGGTCTGCAGAGTTGTCCCTAATCACGACTTTTGACAGCCCAGCCAACAGCTTTCCTAAAACCCTCATGAGAGATCCTGGTCCAGAACAACCCATTTCAATCACTTGCAGGTTCCTGAGCCACAGGGATTCTCACAGCAGGTTCCTCACACAGGGATTGTGGAATAATAAATGACATTTGTTTTAAACTTCTCATTTGTTATATAGCAATGAATAACTAAAATGATGTTATCATCATTGAAGTTATCAAACCAGTCCATCCTAAAGAAAACCAACCCTGAATATTCATTGGAAGGACTGATGCTGAAGCTGAAGCTCCAATACTTTAGACACCTGATGCAAAGAGCCAACTCACTGGAAAAGACCCGGATCCTGGGAAAGATTGAAGGCAGGAGGAGAAGGAAATGACAGAGGATGGGATTGGAAGTTGGATGGCATCACCGACTCAATGGACATGAATTTGAGGAAGCACTGGGAGATGGTGAAGGACAGGGAAGCCTGGTGTGCTGCAGTCCATGGGGTCACAAAGAGTCAGACACGACAGAGAGACTGAACAACAACAAAAAATATCTGAAAATCATATATTTTAGGGATTTTTTCAAGAATTTTCAATTATTAACGCTTATAAAATCTTTACTTTTTTGCTAAAGATAAATTAAAAATGTAGTGGAATACCTATACAGTAAAAATAGTATTTGGTAAAATTATTTTGTTGTTAGTTTAACTAAGAAAACAGCACAACAAGGCCAGAGGGAGTATATGAAAATAGTTGTTAGTTTCAAAGAGACCCTCTACCTGTGAAGAAGACATACCCCTTGTAGCAATTAGTGATTAGATGGAATAGAATAGATAAAATGATTAATATTCAGTTCAATGTTGACTGCCTAATGCTGTCATCACTATAAACCAGATATTAAAACTTTAAACATACAGAAGATGATTAAATGCTTTATAGGATTTATATATAGGATATTAGCATGAAGAAAGTGAGAGAGAGAAAAGTTAATATATTGATGGTATATTCAGTTCAGTTCAGTTCAGTCGCTCAGTCGTGTCCGGCTCTTTGCAACCCCATAGTGCATTAGGGGACTGTTAAGAATTAAGCCATGTATTGAGGAACTGTGGCAAATGAACTATATAAGAAAGCCTGCAGCATATCACGGGGATAGTTTGTAATGGGTTATTTGAAGTGTAGTTGCTGAGACACCGTTTTAGCCATGGCAGCAATGCAGTGATGGTGATGTTTCATTAGCACAGGACAGCGGGTGCTCTCTAGTTGAGTCTGGGTACTCTTCTCGGAGACTTTTGTACTTCTTACGGATGGCGTCTGTTACTGATTAGGTGTGCAGTGGACAGTCTTTCCATATGTTATTAAAACTCTTGGAAACTACAGTTTCTGAGCAAATGTTAGAGGAAATGACACTCTTTGCAGTGTCACCATTGTTTCTCTTTTCATTGTGCCATAAGGCTTCATATGGTCTTTAATGCTGATCAAGGCACCCTTGTGTGTGTGTGGTAACAAGTCAACTGAAAGTCATATTCAGCCCAAGGGAAAGACGTTGGGTTGAAATAGAACCAAGTTCAAACTTGCCTATGCTACTTAATCAGCTTTCGAGTTATTTACTGCAAATCTTCCTTTCCTGAGCTATTAGATAGTATATTCAAAAGCAGAGACATTACTTTGCCAACTTAAGGTCCATCTAATCAAGGCTATGGTTTTTCCAGTGGTCATATATGGATGTGAGAGTTGGACTGTGAAGAAAGCTGAGTGTGGAAGAATTGATGCTTTTGAACTGTGGTGTTGGAGAGGACTCTTGAGAGTCCCTTGGACTGCAAGGAGATCCAACCAGTCGATTCTGAAAGAGATCAGCCCTGGGATTTCTTTGGAAGGAATGATGCTAAAGCTGAAACTCCAGTACTTTGTCCACCTCATGCAAAGAGTTGACTCATTGGAAAAATCTCTGATGCTAGGAGGGATTGGGGGCAGGAGGAGAAGGGGACAACCGAGGATGAGATGGCTGGATGGCATCACCGACTCAATGGGCATGAATCTGAGTAAACTTGGGGAGTTGGTGATGGACAGGGAGGCCTGGTGTGCTGTGATTCATGGGGTCGCAAAGAGTTGGACACGACTGAGTGGCTGAACTGAACTGATACCTACCTCACCCTGGTGAGGCCTTTCCTGGTGGCTCAGAGGTTAAAGCATCTGCCTGCAATACGGGAGACCTGGGTTCGATCCTTGGGTTGAGAAGATTCCCTGGAGAAGGAAATGGCAACCCACTCCAGTACTCTTCCCTGGAGAAACCCATGGACAGAGGGGCCAGGTGGGCTACAGTCCACGGGTTGCAAAGAGTCAGACATGACTGAGCCACTCTAGGCTAAGTAAGTATACCTACCTCAATGGGTTGTCATGAAGATAACTTTCTAGACCATTGTGAGTACTCTGTGGATATAAATTTCATTCCCTTTTAGTAAATAAATGAGGAAAATACTTTCCAGTTAATTAGGCCTTTTGCAATTAAAAAGTAATTAAAAGCGAAGGAATCTCAAAATCAGGAATTTGCATTCCTTGCCTTTTTTAAGTCAATATGTGTAATACAATTTTTTTCTTCCTGTCTGTGGAAGAATTTCCAAGACTACACTGAAACTATTATATGAATTTATTTTCATAGAGTATATAAAAGCTGAAACATAGGTGCTCTATTCACTGGTCTACGTACAAAACACGAACACACAGACACACACAGACACACACACGTTTATCAAGATGTTTAGGTTATAGTTTCCTCTCAACTCATGTATCCTAGAGAGAAAACATTTTTCAGAACATTTGAAATGCATAAGCACATTGCCAACAGAGCATTCTGCCAATTCCTAAGCTAAAACCCCCAGGCTTTCAAATATTTGTTTGCTATATAAGAATGAAACAAGCCATTCTGCTACACCTCTGCTGAAATAATTAAGATAACATGAGGGTTTTTAACAGAGTATGTTGACTAAATCACAGCCAGATTAAAAGCATTTCTATTATTAAAAAGATATATCTTTTTTTTTTCATTTTCATCTTCTATTTGTTTCATCACTTTAAAGGCAAACCTGAATAAAATAGACAAGGAAGACACTTAGGTGACATCACATCCTTCCACAGGATTTAGAAATATGTTTCAAAATTTTCTATGAAAAAGTATGAATTTTCTATGGCCAAGTATGAATCTTCTGATTTTGTTCATGTGCCATATAAATGTAAATATTTTAAGTTCACTACTTCACTGAAATATTTTTGAAGAATCAATTCACCTATTCCTCTCTATTTTTGACTGCACAAATAAGTATCAATTTTGTGATTCTGCATTTTAATTTTTTCACATATTAATGATAATTACTCAAATGAAATTATGCATTTCTTATCACTCTTAGAACATAAATATGAAGTCAGATCACTGTTATAGAATAAGCATTGAAGAAAGTCAAACAAATTTACCTTTCACCTTTCATCAAGAGCTATAAATAAATATATATGTGTGTCTATATGTATACACACACATATATTTATAAAATAGGAAGTTTGTGGTGTCAATACATGATTATGTGAAGTGTTAAACTTATCATTGTTTTTGCATTTTGCACATTTGGTTGGGTTTTACTAAAAGACAGGTAGGCTAGGGAAGGTAGACACAGGATTGCTTTAGAGAAAAACAAAAAAGAAATGCCTCCTTTTAAAGATGAATGTTAAAGAAAACACCATATTATTGAGCCAAAATNTGTTAAACTTATCATTGTTTTTGCATTTTGCACATTTGGTTGGGTTTTACTAAAAGACAGGTAGGCTAGGGAAGGTAGACACAGGATTGCTTTAGAGAAAAACAAAAAAGAAATGCCTCCTTTTAAAGATGAATGTTAAAGAAAACACCATATTATTGAGCCAAAATAGGTTCTTCTGGGAAAATGCTTATGTTAGGTAAAAAAGAAAAAATAATAATTTCTGAATGAGTAATAAAATTTTTATCATTTCTTTACTATAATCACTGCTGCTTGATTATATTTTAATGCTTTATAAAAATAAACTGACTTATAATTTGTTAGTAAATCTCTATACATTGTGTATAGAGAATTGGTTTTATTTGTTTGCTTTTGCCTTTTTCCCCCTGAAAACAAGAATTAAGTATGCTTCAGCAATCAAATCTGTAACATCACCAAAAATGAATCATCAGGTGGCAATGAAATACCAAAAGCAAAATTCAGAAAACAGCTAAAGTTTCATCCTCTTAACTTTTAAATCCTATAATTGTTTAATATGTTTAAAATCCTATAATTGTTTAATATGTTTGCTTTTGAACTGTGGTGTTGGAGAAGACTCTTGAGAGTCCCTTGGACTGCAAGGAGATCCAACCTGTCCATTCTGAAGATCAGCCCTGGGAGTTCTTTGGAAGGAGTGATGCTAAAGCTGAAACTCCAGTACTTTGGCCACCTCATGCAAAGAGNGACTGCAAGGAGATCCAACCTGTCCATTCTGAAGATCAGCCCTGGGAGTTCTTTGGAAGGAGTGATGCTAAAGCTGAAACTCCAGTACTTTGGCCACCTCATGCAAAGAGTTGACTCATTGGAAAAGACTTTGATGCTGGGAGGGGTTGGGGGCAGGAGGAGAAGTAGACGACAGAGGATGAGATGGCTGGATGGCATCACCGACTCCATGGACGTGAGTCTGAGTGAACTCCAGGAGTTGGTGATGGATAGGGAGGCCTGGCGTGCTGCAGTTCATGGGGTCGCAAAGAGTCATACACGACTGAGCGACTGAACTGAACTGATGTCTCCATCTCTCAGAAAGCAAGCAGTTGCACTTGAATATATGTTGGTCCTTCCACCCATGTAAATAATATCCAGTGTGAATAAACACACTGTATGGGTTTACTCTCCTGGCCACACACACTCATTCTAGTGACTCAATACCCGACTCAATTTATTCAGCTCTTTCCATAACATCCTTTCACTTGCTTTCCTGTTAATTTCTCCTTGCTGCATCCCTCACGTTGCAGTTTATACACCCTTCCTGTGCGGGACTGTATTATGGACCTCAAGAGCTGGTAATTTTAGCCTTACTGTTAACCAGTCTTCATTTTCCCTTAGGAAGTAAAAATGAACTAGCTAAATACCTGAGTTTATCTGGGTGCCCATAAGCCCCAGTCCATCCTAACTCCTTGGGCTTCTTCCTTCTCCATCCTAAAGTTACTTTCTCAGAATTTTCCTGGAAATACTGTACATACTCATGATTGTCTTTAATGAGTGACAGGGGAAGTTCTCTAATGTAAAATAAAAACCTTTCTGGTGTCCAAGCATTTAGACTGAAAAAAATAGGAATTTTGGGAACAAAAAAAATATTGTTTTACAAATTATTCTTTTCATATGCAAGCATGAACTGAACTCCAGCATCATGAAGGTTTTGACAGATAGCTGACAGGGGCATGCTGCATACTTAGACTGACCTTGAGCTTGCAGCTGTGAATGCTGTCTGCAGAAGCCATGCTTTCTCCAGTTCTGCCTCCTTGCATCACGCTAAGTTCAATGCTTTTATCCACAAAGAGCTGACCTATCTCCTTGTGACCCACCCTAGGTATTAGCAACATCATATCAATGCTGTTACGGTAAACCTTGCAAGCTCTTCTGTGGTATGTCAGTGAGGAAATGGGTATAGTTAAATACTCTCAGGAATCACAGTCTGGATAAGCTGGTACAAGCAAGTGAGTGAAACATTTTACAATTTTGTTTTCCTATTTCTTATTAATTATTCATTATCTGCTGCTGCTGCTGCTGCCGCTTCAGTCGTGTCCAACTCTGTGCGACCCCATAGACGGCAGTCCACCAGGCTCTCCCATCCCTGGGATTCTCCTGGCAAGAACAATGGAGTGGGTTGCCATTTCCTTCTCCAATGCATGAAAGTGAAAAGTGAAAGTGAAGTTGCTCAGCTGTGTCCGACTCTTCATGACCCCATGGACTGCAGCCCACCAGGCTCCTCCGTCCATGGGATTTTCCAAGCAAGAGTACTGGAGTGGGGTGCCATTGCCTTGAGTTCGAAAATTACAGCAAAAAGTCGATTTTAGATGCTATGTGAAAATAATATGAAATATTTATAAAAGGACCTTCAATAGATAACTTTTAACATCATAACCATTTAATATACTAAATAGTATACTTTGAAAATTAAAATAAAAATCTAGATTCAAGTTTTCTACCTTTAGCAATCAATAATGGCAGTTAAAATGAGACAATTTTTATGTATATTTTGTTGTTTAAAGGATTATGATCAATGCTAACTTAATAATGGGAAAAAGCATAACTCAAGACATGATTTCACTCATCTATGACTCAAGTGTTTTCCTTTCCAGTTTTCTGTCCCTTCATCACTGCCTTTGTTTAGGGCCTTGTTACCGAGTAATTCTGATTATTAAAGCAGTCTGGTAACCACTGCCTTTGCCTTCAGTCATTCCCCACTGCAGTCACACCTTCATGCTGATGTCAAATTACCCTACAGCAATGCCATTCTTATATTAGTCTTTCAAGGAATTCTGTTGCCTCCTACACGATGAGCTGACTCTTAAACCTAGCATTCAAAGTTCTTCAAAACTTGGTCTTAACATTCTTTCCAACATTGTCACTCACATATTTTTATATCAAGACCGCGTTTAACCAGTTGGTGCATGAGTTTTGGTAAAGTCAAAACTGACATTTAAATTCCAGTTCTAACACTTAAGTTTTCAGACCTCTGAGAGCCCAATGTTCTGGAGCTTCAATTTCTTGTTATATAAAGTAGGGAACTTTTCACTCAAAAACTTGTAAAGTCTATTGACAATAATAATAGTAACACCAGCAGCAGTAGTAGCAGCAGTCAGAATAGGCATAATATTAGTACTATTAAAGTAGTAGAGTACTAGCTGATAACTATGTCTTTTATATACACGGCATTATTTAACCCACCAATAGCCCTATAAATAGGTTATATTCAGTTCAGTTCAGTCACTCAGTTGTGTCCGACTCTTTGCAACCCCATGAATTGCAGCACGCCAGGCCTCCCTGTTCATCACCATCTCTCGGAGTTCACTCAGACTCACGTCCATCGAGTCCGTGATGCCATCCAGCCATCTCATCCTCGGTTGTCCCCTTCTCCTCCTGCCCCTAATCCCGCCCAGCATCAGAGTCTTTTCGAATGAGTCAACTCTTCGCATGAGGTGGCCAAAGTACTGGAGTGTCAGCTTTAGCATATAAATAAAGAAATTGAATCACACAGAGTTATATAATTTACTAGACTTTTACAGACAATAGCTGTTAGCATTTCAAATCTGATCTGTCTTAAAGGACTTAAGTAAACCTAACTTCAAAATGACATGCAGTATTGCTAATGCATTCACTTCTCTTGGGAGAATTTCCATAGTTTCTCAGATTCTCCAAGGAGTTTGTGAACCTCAAAAAGCTCAGAATCATTGAGCTAAACTCTTGGTTCCTTAATTAAGAACAAGGAGCATTGGAGATTTATCTCTGAGACTATGGTGTTTCATATTGTCTGGCCCACAGTAAAAAATCAACTGTATGTAAGGATAAATTGTTTATCAATGATTCTATAAATACTTCCTTGCTTATAGTGGATACTTAGTAATGGTTAAAGAAATATGTCAAATAGCTGCTGATCTGGAAATAGCACATAATACTGGGATTATTATACTAGCCATACTTAGAATGGCTACTGAATGGATAGTACTTGAAGTTCACATACAGTGAAAGGATATATAATTAAGCTCCTGAGAAATGGCTTTGTGTTTATTACACTACTGCTTTTGTTTAGGTAGTCATTAAAATTTATTTCTTTTGCACTACAGAGAGAGGAAAGTAATCCTCCAGAATCATCTTGACCATTAAATTGATCTACCCAGGGGAGAGTATAGCACATATAAACCACACATGAATAAATGACAAGGGGCATAAATGAGAATATTTCTAGACTCCTAACTAGGCTCAACAGGAGAGGGATAAAAATTGTTAATATCATGGTGCAGTTAGCCACAATGAATCGTATTTCTGTAGAAGGGCTATTTTAAATGTTGTGAAAGTGAAAGTTGCTCAGTCATGTCCAACTCTTTGGGACCCCATGGACTATACAGTCCATGGGATTCTCCGGACCAGAATACTGGAGCGGGTAGCCTTTTCCTTCTCCAGGGGATCTTCCCAACCCAGGGACAGAACTCAGGTCTCCTCATCGCAGGCAGGTTCTCTACCAGTTGAGCCACCAGAGAAGCCCTAAATGTTGTGAACACATGTTGAATTCACTAAAAAAAAGCAAACTTCATATCCAAACCATAGCCTAAGTGAATAAAACATTTGCCTTGGCCTTGATTATCCAAATATTATCCCAAGGTGTCCACTTTACCTAAGATATATTTAAATTATTTTAATTATATGGTTTTTTTCCTAAAGTCCTTATTAAATTAGAATCTATAAATGTTTGGTGGTAGATATCTTTGGAAATACCTTTACTTATTTTTGGAAGAACTATTAGATGGCTATTTGCTTTCCTTATATTTTAAAGGCCTAGTGTTTAATTATGCTTCATTATTGTAAATCAGTGGCATGCTCCGAATGTAACTGCATCCCAACAGGCAAACTGTAACATTCCCAGAAACTCTCCTCAGTATCTGGGGAAATGTTTTGAAATGTAATGTGAAAATGAAAATCCATGTACTTTTCCCTTCTCCTAATTTTAGCAGTACTATTTCCTTTTCTTTAGAAAATATTTTCTTTGCTACAAGCCTTTTAGACTTAATTAAAAATTAGAAGCAATGAAAACGATTAAAACTTTTTGAGCAGCTGGAATTGTACTTAGGAAGTACATTTGAAAGTATTAAGTTTGGCATTCATTTAGTGGAGAAAAGAAATAGAAATTATTGTTACAGATGCTTAGAAAGAGTTCTTATGCAGCAGCTGTGCAACAGCTGTTTACTTTGAACAGGAGGCTTGATAAGGTGGCCCTTGCCTTCTGTATGCAAACTCTGAAGTCTTGAGAAGATGTTTAGGGCTAAGGACAAAGTAAAGACATCCACTTCATCAGCACACATTAATTTTTGTCGTGGGCCTAGACTGTTCAGTTCAGTTCAGTTGCTCAATCGTGTCCGATTCTTTGTGACCCTATGAATTGCAGCATGCCAGACCTCCCTGTCCATCACCATCTCCCGGAGTTCACTCAAACTCACATCCATCAAGTCAGTGATGCCATCCAGGCATCTCGTCCTCTGTCGTCCACGTCTCCTCCTGCCCCCAGTCCCTCCCAGTATCAGGGTCTTTTCCAATGAGTCAACTCTTCCCATGAGGTGGCCAAAGTACTGGAGTTTTAGCTTCAACATCAGTCCTTCCAAAGAACTCCCAGACTGATCTCCTTCAGAATGGACTGGTTGGATCTCCTTGCAGTCCAAGGAGTCTTCTTGAACACCACAGTTCAAAAGCATCAATTCTTTGGCGCTCAGCTTTCTTCACAGTCCAACTCATATATCTATACATGACCACTCGAAAAACCATAGCCTTGACTAGATGGACTTTGTTCGCAAAGTAATGTTTCTGCTTTTGAATATGCTATCTAGGTTGGTCATAATTTTCCTTCCAAGGAGTAAGCGTCTTTTAATTTAATGGCTGCAATCACCATCTGCAGTGATTTTGGAGCCAAAAAAATAATTTCTGACACTGTTTCCACTGTTTCCCCATCTATTTCCCATGAAGTGATGGGACTGGATGCCTTGATCTTTGTTTTCTGAATGTTGAGTTTTAAGCCAATTTTTTTCACTCTCCTCTTTCACTTTCATCAAGAGGCTTTTTAGTTCCTCTTCACTTTCTGCTGTAAGGGTGGTGTCATCTGCATATCTGAGGTTACTGATATTTGTCCTGGGAATCTTGATTCCAGCTTGTGCTTCTTCCAGCCCAGCATTTCTCATGATGTACTCTACATATAAGTTAAATAAACAGAGTGACAATATACAGCCTTGACGTACTCCTTTTCCTATTTGGAACCAGTCTGTTGTTCCATGTCCAGTTCTAACTGTTGCTTCCTGACCTGCATATAGGTTTCTCAAGAGGCAGGTCAGGTGGTCTGGTATTCCCATCTGTTCAGAATTTTCCACAGTTTATTGTGATCCACACAGTCAAAGGCTTTGGCATAGTCAATAAAGCAGAAATAGATGTCTTTCTAGAACTCTCTTGCTTTTTTGATGATCCAGCAGATGTTGGCAATTTGATCTCTGGTTTCTCTGCCTTTTCTAAAACCAGCTTGAACATCTGGTATTAAAAGAGGTGGCAAGAATACACAGAAGAACTGTACAAAAAAGATCTTCATGACCCAGATAATCATGATGATGTGATCACTAATCTAGAGCCAGACATCTTGGAATGTGAAGTCAAGTGGGCCTTAGAAAGCATCACTATGAACAAAGCTAGTGGAGGTGATGGAATTCCAGTTGAGCTATTTCAAATCCTGAAAGTTGATGCAGTGAAAGTGCTACACTCAATATGTCAGCAAATTTGGAAAACTCAGCAATGGCCACACGACTGGAAAAGGTCCATTTTCATTCCAACCCCAAAGAAATGCAATGCCAAAGAATGCTCAAACTACTGCACAATTGCACTCATCTCACA
>SJYW01045924.1:77470-96518 GCA_006410735.1 Raphicerus campestris | reverse complement strand
AAGAACTCCCAGACTGATCTCCTTCAGAATGGACTGGTTGGATCTCCTTGCAGTCCAAGGAGTCTTCTTGAACACCACAGTTCAAAAGCATCAATTCTTTGGCGCTCAGCTTTCTTCACAGTCCAACTCATATATCTATACATGACCACTCGAAAAACCATAGCCTTGACTAGATGGACTTTGTTCGCAAAGTAATGTTTCTGCTTTTGAATATGCTATCTAGGTTGGTCATAATTTTCCTTCCAAGGAGTAAGCGTCTTTTAATTTAATGGCTGCAATCACCATCTGCAGTGATTTTGGAGCCAAAAAAATAATTTCTGACACTGTTTCCACTGTTTCCCCATCTATTTCCCATGAAGTGATGGGACTGGATGCCTTGATCTTTGTTTTCTGAATGTTGAGTTTTAAGCCAATTTTTTTCACTCTCCTCTTTCACTTTCATCAAGAGGCTTTTTAGTTCCTCTTCACTTTCTGCTGTAAGGGTGGTGTCATCTGCATATCTGAGGTTACTGATATTTGTCCTGGGAATCTTGATTCCAGCTTGTGCTTCTTCCAGCCCAGCATTTCTCATGATGTACTCTACATATAAGTTAAATAAACAGAGTGACAATATACAGCCTTGACGTACTCCTTTTCCTATTTGGAACCAGTCTGTTGTTCCATGTCCAGTTCTAACTGTTGCTTCCTGACCTGCATATAGGTTTCTCAAGAGGCAGGTCAGGTGGTCTGGTATTCCCATCTGTTCAGAATTTTCCACAGTTTATTGTGATCCACACAGTCAAAGGCTTTGGCATAGTCAATAAAGCAGAAATAGATGTCTTTCTAGAACTCTCTTGCTTTTTTGATGATCCAGCAGATGTTGGCAATTTGATCTCTGGTTTCTCTGCCTTTTCTAAAACCAGCTTGAACATCTGGTATTAAAAGAGGTGGCAAGAATACACAGAAGAACTGTACAAAAAAGATCTTCATGACCCAGATAATCATGATGATGTGATCACTAATCTAGAGCCAGACATCTTGGAATGTGAAGTCAAGTGGGCCTTAGAAAGCATCACTATGAACAAAGCTAGTGGAGGTGATGGAATTCCAGTTGAGCTATTTCAAATCCTGAAAGTTGATGCAGTGAGAGTGCTGCACTCAATATGTCAGCAAATTTGGAAAACTCAGCAATGGCCACACGACTGGAAAAGGTCCATTTTCATTCCAACCCCAAAGAAATGCAATGCCAAAGAATGCTCAAACTACTGCACAATTGCACTCATCTCACATGCTAGTAAAGCAATGCTCAAAACTCTCCAAGCCAGGCTTCAGCAATACGTGAACCATGAACTTCCAGAAGTTCAAACTGGTTTTAGAAAAGGCAGAAGCACCAGCAATCAAATTGCCAACATCCACTTGGAATATAGAATGAAACAGGGTAAGGGCTAATAGAGTTTTGCCAAGAGAATGCACTGGTCATAGCAAACACCCTCTCCAACAGCAGAAGAGAAGACTCTACACATGGACATCAGATGATCAACACAGAAATCAGATTGATTATATTCTTTGCAGCCAAAGATGAAGAAGCTCTATACAGTCAGCAAAAACAAGACCAGGAGCTGACTGTGGCTCAGATCATGAACTCCTTATTGCCAAATTCAGACTTAAATTGAAGAAAGTAGGGAAAACCACTAGACCATTCAGGTATGACCTAAATCAAATNAAGATGAAGAAGCTCTATACAGTCAGCAAAAACAAGCCCGGGAGCTGACTGTGGCTCAGATCATGAACTCCTTATTGCCAAATTCAGACTTAAATTGAAGACAGTAGGGAAAACCACTAGACCATTCAAGTATGACGTAAATCAACTCCCTTATGATTATACAGTGGAAGTGAGAAATATATTTAAGGGACTAGATCTGATAGAGTGCCTGACTGTTGTTACTAGGTAACTTTGGCCAAGTCATGCCATCTACGAAAGTCATCATTTCCTGATCTGGGAAATAGTGATAATAACAAAACTTTACTAATATGATGAGACATACTACATGTGAATATTAACTGATATTCTTTGTGTTGCTTTTTTAACATTTTATGAGAACTTTTTGTTTCCTTTAGTTCTAGTCTGGAGATGTCCTTAATAATACTACACTTTAACAGTACAAAACACTTTAAAGGTTTGAGCATATATGAAAGAAAATTAGAGTTGTCATTAAATAAAATGGTCAAATTTGCATGGCGCACAGGTAAATGCTATTCAAAACTGTAACTTCATTGCCTCATATCAGCTGTGTAGTAACAACTAATACATTATTGTAATAATAAGCTTTTTCATAGTCTTAACTATGACTCAGCTGAGAGAAAGCATCCAGAGGAGGAGCCAAGGAGTCATTCTGTAGCTTGAGAACCTTGGGGAATGAGTGAAATGTTGAGACCAGGAACAGCGGACAGAAAGAAGGCAAGGGAAGTGCACCAGACCCTTGAGGAACTGGAGGCTTGATGAGAGTAGAGGTGGAAATAAGGGACGTGTGAAAATCTTACCCCAAACCAGCTTCTATCCATCCCTACCCTGCAGAGCTCAGTAGGGATCTGACTCTCGTCCAGAGGTGGGCGGCCATGATGGAGGACTGGCCCAGCTCTCCCGTGTGGAGAGCTTGACCGAGCCAGCAGCGCAGCCTCCAAAGCGTTATTGCGGAGGGAGTGAGAATGTTCAGTCATGAGGTCTCGATGACAAACTCAGTGACATACTTCTGGTTCATAAGTGGTCAACATATAGCATGTTATTCTTGTTATTTTTTCCACATGTCTCCCAGACTCTTCTGGCTCTTCAGCAGGGACCCCAGATTTTACTGACTAGCAAAGAGGAGGCCCTCATAGCTTAGTTGGGAAAGAGTCTGCCTGCGGTGCAGGAGACCCAGGTTCAATTCCTGAGTGGGGAAGTTCCCTTGAAGAAGGAAATGGCAACCCACTCCAGTATTCATGCGTGGAGAATCCCATGGACAGAGGAGCCTGGCGGGCTCCAGTCCCTGAGTTAGTGACGAAACCACCACCAAGAAAGAGACCCTCTTTTCAGAGAGACGCCAAGAGAATAGAAATAAAGGGGTAACCAAACAGGTCTTATGTATTTGACAAAAACATATGAGGCAGCAAAATAGCTGATATTTTTATCTGTGAAAGTTTGCATATGAATAGAAATAAAGGGGTAACCAAACAGGTCTTATGTATTTGACAAAAACATATGAGGCAGCAAAATAGCTGATATTTTTATCTGTGAAAGTTTGCATATATATATATGTGTGTGGATTATTGTACAAATGCTCAAATGCTTCATAGTAGCTTCTTTTTCTACCCAGTTTTTTTTTTTTTAAGCTTTTCTTTCCTATCTCCTAATCCTAATCACATAGTGAGGAGTTAGAGTGCTTAAATGTCCCATATTACTTACTGCATAAAAAATAAGTCATCCCAAATCTTAGCAACTTAAACAACACACTTCTTATCTCACACAGTCTGGTAGAGTAGGGGCAGGCAAAGTATCCAAGAGCAGTTTAACTGGGTGGTTTTGATTCAAGTACATGCGAATGTGTAGTGAAATTATTGGTTGTGGCTGCAGTTAATCTGAAGAGGCTGTAAAATCTACTTCCAAGCTTACTCATGTAGCTCTTTCGTAGGAGGCTTTGGTTCTCTATATATACCCCTCTGCATAGAGAGCTTAGAGGACGTGGGAACTAATTCTCCAGAGAGAAATAACCAAGAAGGAAGTCCTAATGAATATCATGACCTAACCTTGGAAATCGCATACCATCACTTCTACCATATTCTACTCCAGGAAGTACATATAACGAAATACCAGGAGGTAGGCTCAGAGGTTAAAGCGTCTGCCTGCAACGCGGGAGACCCGGGTTCCATCTCTGAGTCGGGAAGAGCCCCTGGAGAAGAAAATGGCAACCCACTCCAGTATTCTTGCCTGGAGAATTCCCATGGACGGAGGAGCCTGGTGGGCTACAGTCCATGGGTCACAAAGAGTCAGACACGACGGAGCGACTTCACTTTCAGAAGTCATTTGGGCCACCTTGGAGATTTGACTCCCACATATTTCTTTAGTTTCTCATCTGGCAAAACCAGTGTGTGGATAGTTTGAGAGGACAGAAGTTTAAGGAGGCCCAACCTATTTATCTATTAGGCACTGAGGTAACTACCACTAATCAGAGATTTCATGATGATTTCTGAATTTTGTTTCTAGACATGGACTTGAGTATTTTAAATTACATATTTAAATAGAAATTATGAATTTGCTCAAATATGCTCCCAGTCATTTTACCTATAATAAATATTAAGTATTTCCATGCATCAGAAGCTGTCAGGGAAATTATGATATGTGTTAGAATCAAGTTATGTGCAAAAGGCCAAGGATACACAGAGACAGAGAAACTAAATTTACCTGGGGAGATGGACAAAGCTTCACAGAAGAGGTGTTTCTGAATTTTTTTTGAAGGGTTAAAAATTTTGTAAGACTGACAGAGGTAAACAAAAAGATATTAGAAAAACAAATGCAGACATTCAGAAAGTTTCAAAGACAACATGCAGAATGATACCGCATTTATAAAACTATAATTTATTTAAAGACATATTTGATTAAGTATAAGCAGGAGATTGAGAAATTTAAAATTCAAGTTAGTGATTGCCTCTGGAGGGACCGGGACTGTCAAAGGTAAGGGCAAAAACAGATTGATTTAGTGATGCTAATGTTTTAATACTTATAGGATTATGAAAGTCATGATTACATATAACAGTTTTTACATATGAAATATTATTTAGTCATTTTTGATATTCAAGATATGCTGTTTGCAGAAGGAGTTGCATATGGAAATGAATGGAGGGTTGAAAAAGTTTAGAATGAAATATAAAGACATAATTATGACAAGGAAATTTTAAATAATGCATTATATTTGATAATATACAGTTCAGTGTCCTGAAATTATATTGGAGTATACGAAGTGAAGAAGGTTAGGGATTCAATTGAAAGCAAGACACTCAAATCTCAAAATCTTACAAAAGAAGCAAGTACTATTTCTGTACTAAGAACCAATAAGCTGATTTCCCCTGCATGTTGATAAGATCAAGGCATATTGCAATTGAGAGTCTTGAATCATGTATATTAATGATAAGTTACAGAGGCAGTTATTATTTTCATCATTAGGCAAAAGGTCTGGTGCATTTTAATTGTCTAAAATTCATCATGGGCCAAAAACTTTTGTTCCAAGTAGAATTCAAACTACCGACTGGTACTTTACTTAACAACTTACCCTTTTGAACTATTATGAATCTTCAGTAAGTTTTAATTATATTATTGCCAGTCATCTGAAGGATGGTAATTACTTGGAGCGTTTAGCCAGTATTTCTGATTAAAAGTGCTGTGGCAAACTCAATAGGTCATGGGTTCATGTCCTAAGCCTATTAATTTTCTTCTAAACCGTTACTTTATTTCTTAAACAAGGAATGACTCCACTCTCAGGAAAGATGCTTAGAAGAAATCAGCTTAATCTGAAGTGAATAGATAGATGAAATGTTATTTTTGCTGTTAGCACTTTGTCTTACTTTTTGTCTTTTTTCTTCATTTCTCTTACTAGCTGAAAGGAAAAAAAAAAAGTGAATAAAACACAGTTTTCCTGTGAGAGATTTGAAGTACTCGTTAATTCAACAAGGTCCAAAAGTTTGATACATGGCTAACAGTGATATTTATCTGACCAAGAGTGAAAGAATGAATTCCTACATATTTATCTAAGAACAAAGTTCAGGTTACTTTTTTCCTAGGGAAGGGGACATAATACACAGGAGGAAGGTTATGAAGGTTGTATTTATTTCCTTTTGAAGAATAAAGACAAGACATAATCCCTGTAAGATCACTTTAGGACTTTCTGACAAAGAAGTTGTATCTGTTTTGATAAAAGAAGGGCAGGAGAGTCTAGAGGTATTTTCTGAACCAGCGCTATCATCTTGCCAAACTTGGATGCCACCGTAGCATCTTGGGAACCTTGAGTGCAAACCACTGTGTCTTCTGCTCTTGGTTCCACTGCCTTGTTTTGTTGGTCCAGTGCAAGCTTGATGGATTCCTGTTTTGTCATTAAGTCTGTTTTTGATAAAAACTTCTTTCACTTTTAGCGCACTGTCAGCACATTCCGGCCACATTTCCATGGATTTTGTGGGCATGAGTATGCCCAGACCCTAAGCACACACCTGTCCCACCACTTTGCAACTTCTTTGCAGTTGTCCTAGTTCTGGTTGTTCAGTTGTGAAGTTGTATCTGACTCTTTGTGAACTTGTACTGCTTCTCATCCTCTTTGTCTCGCTGTTAACACTGTGCATGCTGTTCTTTGAGTCCAGAGCAGGCAAGGCGTGAGTGAAGAGGCTGGAAGAAGATGTGAGAAGCTGTAGGAACTGCAGACACATTTCTTCTCTCCTGGCTGGCACAGCCGCCATAGCAGCAACTGCAACATAACCATAACCAAGGATAACGGAGCCATAACATAACCTCATACAGCATGACCATGTTTCTGCTCCAGTGTGGTCCCGGGGCAGCAGCGGCCAGGGCTTTCATGGTGAAGCTCATACAGGAGTATCGCACAGAGAAGCCCATGACGCAGCAAGTTCCTTGTGCTGTGCACACGCGGTGCTCTAAGCAATCTCAGCTGTTACACAGTTATCATTTACAAAATCTGGGGCGAGAGAGCCACAACACGCCATCTTGGCTAACTTGTTCTCTCCCCACCGACCCCACAGACTGCAGCACGCCAGGCCTCCCTGTCTCTCACCATCTCCCAGAGTTCACCCAAGTTCAAGTTCATGTGCACTGAATCAGTGATGCTGTCCAACCGTCTCATTCTCTACCACCTTCTTCTCCTCCTGCCTTCAGTCTTTCCCAGCATCAGGGTCCTTTCTGATGAGTTGGCTCTTCCCATCAGATCAAAGCATTGGAGCTTCAGCTTCAGCATCAGTCCTTCGCATGAGTATTAAGGGTTGGCGTCACTTAGGATTAACTGGTTTGTTCTCCCTGTTGTCCAAGGGACTCTCAAGAATCTTCTGCAATACCACAGTTCAAAAGCATTAATTCTTCGGCACTCAACCTTCTTTTTGGTCCAACTCCCACATCTATACATGACTATTGGAAAGACCATAGCTTTGACAAAGTGATGTCTTTGCTTTTCACTATGCTGTCTAGGTTTGTCATAGCCTCCTTCCAAGAAGCAAGTGTCTTCTAATTTCATGGCTGCAGTCACCATCCATATTGATTTTTGAGCCTGAGAAGAGAAAATTTGTCACTGCTTCCACTTTTCCACCCCTCTATTTGCCAAGAAGTGATGGTGTCAGATGTCATGATCTTAGTTTTTTTAACATTGTTTTAATTCAGCTTTTTCACTCTCCTCCTTCACCCTCATCAAGAGGCTCTTTAGTTCCTCTTTGCTTTCTGCCATTAGAGTGGTATCATGTACATATTTGAGGTTGTTGTTATTTCTCCCAGCAATCCTGACTCCAGCTTGTAACTAGTCCAACCCAGAATTTCACATGATGTACTCTGTATATAAGTTAAATAAGCAGGGTGACAGTATACAGCCTTGACATACTCCTTTCCTAATTTTGAACCAGTCAGTTGTTCCATGTAAGGTTCTAACTGTTGCATCTTGGCCTGCCTACAAGTTTCTCAGGAGATGGGTAGGGTGGTCTGGTATTCCCATCTCTTTCAGAATTTTCAGTTTGTTGTGATACACATGGTCAAAGCCTTCCACATAGTCAATGAATCAGAAGTAGATATTTTTTCTGAAATTCTCTTGCTTTCTCTATGTTCCAAAGAATGTTGGCAATTTGAGCTCTGGCTCCTATGCCTTTTCTAAACCTAGCTTGTACATCTGGACGTTCTCAATTCAAGTACTGCTGAAGCCTAACTTGAAGGATTTTGAGCATACCCTTACTAGCATGGGAAGGGAAGACAACTGTCCAGTAGTTTGAACATTCTTAAGCCTTACCCTTCTTTGGAATTGAGACAAAAACTGACCTTTTCCAGTCCTGTGGCCACTGCTGGGCTTTCCACACTTGCAAACGTATCCAGGGCAGCACCTTGGCAACGTTAACTTCTAGTATTTTAAATAGCTCAGCTGGAATTCCATCACCTCTGCTAGCTTTATTGGTAGTAATGCGCCCTAAAAGGCCCTTTGGTGCATTTCGGGGGCATGAGTATGACAGATGCTGAGCGTGCACCTGTCTCCCACTTTGCACCTTGTTTGTGGTTGCAACATCTCATCAATATTAGGTCTGTATCTTAATGAATGTGTCTCCAATATAAAATCACAAAGGTGCTCATTGCGGAGTTGGTTTTAGACGTCTGACATGTAAAATACCTGTGATTCACTTCCTCCCTACTTCCTCTCACCTGTGATTGTCCTCTGAGACACAATCTGAAGCCTTCTCCGTATATTACATACTCACAAACACGCCTGTGGTTCCTACGTCTCTAATTAAATGACTCCCCTCTTCTTTCTGTTATCTCTGCCTGTGACTAGCGCATGCTGGCTGGATGATCCTCAAGAGCATGTTTCACTGTATTTTTTTAAAATTTTTTAACTCAAAATGTAATCTTTCAAAGTCCTGTTTTCCAGTAAATCTGACCTCCTGTGCCTTTTGACTTTCCATTCCCCAGACGCTGTGAACATCCCACTCTCAGTCCTTAGTCCCTCCAATCATTGTAATTCTTCCTCTAAAACATTTTACAAGAGCAAACTTGTTCTGCACTCTTCAACAATTTCCTATAGACCATAGCCTTTTTCTTTATTTCAAACACAACTATCTTCTGGCACTTTTTGAGTGACTTAATGACATTTATTTGGTGCTCACGTATTTTAGTTCCACTGTCTGATGCCATATAAGAGAAGTGGTCTCCTCAGTTTTCTCTCACCTCATTTCATTCTCTTTCCACCCATGATAGTCTGAAAAACAGCTGGGGAGTGGGCAGATAGAAAAAGGTTGTTAAAGGGGTACAGACTTTCAGTTATAAGATGACTAATTTCTAAGGATCGAATGTATAGCATGATGACTATAGTTGATGACACTGAATTTTATCACTGCAATTTGATAAGAGAGTTCTCACCTCAAAGAAAGAAAGCTGGTAATGGATGCGTTTATTAACTCATTGAGGAGAATCCTTTCACAATGTAAACATATATCAAACTACCACAATGTGCAATTTAGATATTTTGCAATTTTGTCAGTTGTACATCAATAAAGTTTGTGGGAGGAAGAAAAAAATCTGAACTATATTTAGGTGGAAATGACATTCTGTTCTTTACTATTCAAATTCTAATTCGTCCTCCACTTCCTGCAAACTCATTCACTCATTCAGCTCATTTAATGATTGAAAGTGAAAGTGAAGTCGCTCAGCGTCTGACTCTTTGCGACCCATGGACTGTAGCCTGCCAGGCTCCTCCCTCCATGGGATTCTCCAGGCAAGAGTACTGGAGTGGGTTGCCATTTCCTTCTCTAGGGGATCTTCCTGACCCAGGGATTGAACCCAGGTCTCCCGCATTCCAGGCAGACGCAGGCAGACGCTTTAACCTCTGAGTCACCAGGGAAGGGCTTCTTGGTGGCTCAGAGGTTAAAGCGTCTGCCTGTGTCTACCCTTCCCTGGTGGCAACCCACTCCAGTATTCTTGCCTGGAGAATCCCATGGACAGAGGAGCCTAGTGGGCTGCAGTCCCCAGGGTCTCAAAGAGTTGGACAAGACTGAGTGATTTCTTTTAATGATTAATCATCTGGTAGGTGTCAGACAGTGTCTTTGAACAGAGGGCACGGAGATATGATGCACAAGTTCAGTCTTTAAAGAGTTCAAAATTCATTGGGAAGACCTGCTCAGACATGATGACAAAATGCTACTGAATTTTATGATAAGGTGATGCACAATGGATTATGGGAGCAAAAAGAGAGCATGTGGTAATTGTACCCCTTCGGGGAAGGCCTTCATAGAGAAGGTAACACTTGAGCACTCACACCAAGCCAGCTTGATATGCATCCAACACACCAAGAAGGCCTCCCTGGTGACTCAGTTGGTGAAAGAATCCACGTGCAATGCAGGAAACCTGAGTTCAAGTCCTGGGTTGGGAAGATCCCCTGGAAAAGGGAAAGGCTACCCACTCCAGTCTGGCCTGGAGAATTCCATGGACTGGAGAAGTCCATCGGATCACAAAGAGTCAGACACGACTGAGAGACTTTCACTTCACTTAACTTTAACACACCAAGCAAAGGAAGGTGTATTTCAATTCTAGGAGGAAGACAGTTCATGCATTTACCTTCAGGGCTGATCAAGCACATACTTATGTAACTGGAAAGAGGGTAACAGGAAAAGAAATAGGAACTAATGTTGTAAAGGAGGAGAAAGGAATATGGATAAAAGAGCTTGGATATCTTGCTGAAGAATGTGGAAGTATCTTGTAGGCAGAGGAAAAATAACAAAAACTGAAGCAGGGGTGGGTGCAGGAAGCTGTCCTTCCTCCCGTTATACATTTTTCCCCGGTATACCCCCTGAAATTTCACTCCTTGCTTTGGCCATGTTCTTTAATTCCTTTAAATGCATTCTTAAAGTAATCGTGATCTCTTTTGTTTGATACCTTTGCATCACCAGGTTTATTTTCAAGCCCTCTCCTCCTATTCTCATCTGTTACCACAGGAAGCACAGGCCAGCCCTTCCCCTCAGAACTCTCATTCGCATATGATTTGTACATTGCCAATTCTGACTTCATTTCCGACTTCATTTCCTTCCTTCTATCTGCTGAAGCTGTTCACTCCAGAGATGTTCCAAGTCCATTGTCAGCAAAACCTCTTTGATAATAATCAACTTATTTTGAAAATGTTCCCTTTATATTCTTTCGGTAACTAAACTTAGTCTCTCCATTCCTTCAAAATGGTAGCTGCTTTCTCCCCAACATTCCTTCTACTGCAGGACGCGAGCTATGACACTTCCCCTCTTATATTTTCTTTTTAATGCCACTTCAGGATCATACTCCCAGTCTCCTCTATAGAAGCGTCAAGCTGTGACTGATTTTGCTGGACCGTTCCGTCCATTGTCACCCACATTGTTCTCCTGAATCCTTGACGACTTTATCTCCCAGTTTGATCCTATTCCTTTCAATATCACTTAATTTTTAATTGGAGGATAATTACAAGGCTTGGTTGGCTTCTGCCGTACAACAGCTCAAATCGGTCATAATTAAATTCCAGCCCTCTTGGTCGTCATAGCGTGCAAGGCTGGGCTCACTGTGTTATACACCAGCTTCTTGCTAGTTATCTAGTTTACACATGACAGTGTATATATGTCAATGCTACTTTCTCAATTTGTCCTACTCTTTCCTTCCCCTGCTAAATACTACATTTATTTTAATTCTTGGTGATCTCAATGGTCATGTTGATAAATTTTTCCAGCCCTCTAAGTTACTGGATCTCTCATCCAATGAGTTTGTATTCCACTCTAACTCAGAGACTCACTCCCATAGATATATCCTTGATCTTGCTCTTACAAATCTCAATTTCTGATCTCTATTATGACTGCCAGAGTATCTCTCCAGCTCACTCTTACTAGCCTCATGACACCAAATATCCTTTCACAACATCATTTAAGAGATGATCTTAATTTTATCACCATATCTTGCTACAATCCTTTATCCCATAATGTAATCACTTCCTTCCTTACATGAGATAAATACCCTGGCAGGTCAAAAATCACTCCCTTATTTATTTGAATCTCTAAAAATTTTCCATGGCCATTTTTAACACTCAAAGAATGAGCTCCTGCTAAGGCTATCCACTTCTCACCTCCACCAAACACAAAAGCAAGGCAACAAATGATAGATTTCCTAGTGTTTTGTCCATTCATTGAATGGCATCTTCATTCTTTAAGTTGCTGATGTCAAAAGATGTGGTGTTATCTTTGACTTTTTCTTTTCTTACACCTTGCATTTGTCTTTTAAGAAGCTATGTGATTCTTGTTTCAAAATGTACCAAGAATGTTGCTGCTTCTGTATACCTTCATTAAACCCCCTTTGGGCCAGGTCACTGGTATCTTTGCCTGAATTATTACACTAACATCAGAGATTTAATCATGCCGAGCTCCTTACCCACTGCATTTGATTACCATAAGTAATTTCCAGAATGATCCTGTCAAAATGGAAGTCAGATTATGTCCCTCCTCAGCTCAAAACCTTTCAATGGTCCCCACTGCAGTCAGCCTAGAAAGCAAAGCCATTAGTTTCCTCTAAAATTCCCTGTATATTCTAGGCTCCATTTCCTCTCTGACGTTATTCTTTCTCTGGCTTATTATTTATCAGTATAATTTTTCACTGTGTAACATCCTGTTTATTTTACTTTTCTATCATGTTCTCTCTGGTCTCCCCCATTAAAATGTAATGTTATGAGGACAGAAATCCACCTGTCTTACTACATGAACTTGCAAATTGTATTTCATGTCTCTAAGCCTTTTTTTCTAATTTTTTAAGTGGACATGCTTATAGTGACTGGAGAACTGTGGGAATTAAGTGAGAAAATGCAGGTTTTCTCACAGGTCAAAGGGTCCAGAGCAGAGTTAGTAAACTTTATAAACTTAATAAAGGTAGTCAACATTTTTATTACAGATAATACATATTATAGTATTTTTCTTTTAACTTCTATTTCTTTTTAAGCCTCTCTAATTTGTTCCTCACTGGTATTTACACAGATATTCTCTGAAACTCAGGTAAGCCCCGGAAATGTTTGAACGGCTCCTTTCTATGTGCAGTCAGCCCCATGGTTTCATCCCTTCCCTCAGATAGAGTACTCCAGAATGGAATAAAAAAAAAGTACTGGTTATGCACCCGGTTTTCATGTTTAAAAAAATAGCCCTCTGCAAGTAATTACCACAGTGATTACATTGTAAAAGTAGTTGGAAAGGAATGTTCCTTAAAGTGAGACTCAGGAAGTTCACTGAAATCTTTAGCATTTGTAATAAGTCAACTGCCTAAAACTGCATTTTATGTTCAGCTATGTTAAACCTATCACTTAGAAACATAACTCTTGGAAGAATAACAGCCCCAATTCATTGATACTCATGTGGTTCAATTAAATTTTTGGAATGAACAAATATCCATGAAGGACTGGCTCTGTTCTCAGGAGCTGACTTATGATCCAAGAGTGGACAGCATGTAGAGGCCATCTGCAGGGGTCTGATTACACAAAGTCAAATTAACTGTCTCTGAGAGTTCTAAGATAAATATATTTTGTTCAGATCATGCATTAATTGATTAGAATTTGTATTTGCAGAGCTAAGACTAGATTCCTAATTTTTATGACTGCTACCCTATGACTTTTATTTTACACTCCTATATTCCTATATTCTAGGCTGGTAAGAAAGATTAAACCATATTCTAGGAATTATAATAACCTGAGTTCTAGTCACAGCTATGTAAATACAAAGATTTACTATTGTTGAAAAAATTTGTCACCCCCTATGCCTTAATCTACTCATTTGTGTAAAAGTAGGGATTGTACCTTGTATTTTTGGCTGAATTATTGTTAGAATTACATCCAATATGAAGATCACATAAGTGAGCTATAGTATATTGCATGTTTTCTAGGATATTTCAATAGCAGTAGTAGTGATTTCTGGTGCTACGTTCTCTCTTCAATTTTTGCTCTTTATTCCTCTTTAAGTTTCTAAATTTTTATAACTTCGTTTTCGTCACCTCCTCACCACCAATTCCTCCTTTTAAANTCTAGGATATTTCAATAGCAGTAGTAGTGATTTCTGGTGCTACGTTCTCTCTTCAATTTTTGCTCTTTATTCCTCTTTAAGTTTCTAAATTTTTATAACTTCGTTTTCATCACCTCCTCACCACCAATCCCCCCTTTTTAAAAATAACATGTTGGATTTTACCCAAAGGTAATGCAATGATAAAAATCATACTGATCGTTGAACTAAAGAATTTCTCTTATTTTCCTTGGGTAAAATTTTGGTAGTACCAATTGTCCTTGTCAACTCTATACTTGGATATTAGTTATGATGATGCCTTTTCTTCTCATTTGCACAGGAAATGACTTATTTCTTGTGGCAGTTCATGAACTGGGACATGCTCTGGGCCTGGAACACTCCAACGACCCTACTGCCATCATGGCCCCTTTTTACCAGTACATGGAGACCGACAACTTCAAACTGCCCAGTGATGACTTGCAGGGCATCCAGAAGATATATGGTAGGTCACCACTGATTCTGTTTGACTGACTCTATAGTGAAGTATAGAATTCCTTCTGTGTTGTCTTTTTTGAGATAGATGCTCTAAGTGTTGTATTAGAGAGAAAAATATTGAATGAAAATCTGATCTATTGGCAAAAGTCTTCAGTCAAGTTTTGTTGGCATCAATTGCAGATATCTTAATATGCAGATTATGGGAAAGCTTAGGCACTGATAAACTTTCCTTACTGAATTAACTGAAACCTGAAATTATAGTAAAGATGTGATAAACTTTAGTATTTAAAATTCAAGTAAAATGTAATAAATTAATATAACCAATAAACACTGTGAGTTAGCAGACTTTCCTAGAAGAGACTGACACTTTGATAAAAGCTGACAGATTGATTCTCACTGATATTTGATGTTAGATCCTAACCACTTTTGAAAATGTTGAAAATAATCTTGTGCAATGGATGTAGCAGAATAAACTCAAAAGCATGTAGTTATTGACTAAGAGTAAAAAATAACAAATGGCTAAGTTTACTAACACATCAGCTTAGTTTAGTCGCTCAGTCGTATCTGACTCTGCGACCCCATGAATTGCAGCATGCCAGGCCTCCCTGTCCATGACCAACTCCTGGAGTTCACTCAAACTCACATCCATTGAGAGTGATGCCATCCAGCCATCTCATCCTCTGTCGTCCCCTTCTCCTCCTGCCCCCAATCCCTCCCAGCATTAGAGTCTTTTTCAGTGAGTCAACTCTTCGCATGAGGTGGCCAAAGTACTGGAGTTTCAGCTTTAGCATCAGTCTTTGCAATGAATACCCAGGACTGATTTCCTTTAGGATGGACTGATTGGACCTCCTTGCAATCCAAAGGACTCTCAAGAGTCTTCTTCACACATAATTCAAAATAAATGTCTAGTAGAGTAATTTTTTTTTTAATTTATGGGGTTCAGTCAATGAATGCAAATTAAGACAAAAGGAAGAGAGACTATTACACATATTTAAATCCTAACTCCCTCAACATGGCCATTGACTTTTATGAAGACACGCATTTCATGCAGAATTTAACTGTTAGGAACTTGACATTTATAATTTACATGTAGAGAATATGCTTTACTAAATTAATAATATGAAGCTTTCATTTTACAATGCAAAGGTAAATGTATGCTGTATGTATATTAATATTCAGTATTCAGAAAGTATAATTTATGTTTTTCAAGTATCATAGTTTAAATTCACTAATTTGTTTTTAATTTATTAGTTTTTCAACATCAAAGTGGTGAGAATTCTCTCAGGGTTAAAATAAGCTTTTGGGGGGGGAGTCAATTTTTGTTGCTGCTCTTTTTGGGGGCGTTATTGAGAAAACAGAAGTGTCTTGGACTTGAAACTAGCTTACATGTTGAATGAGCTAGCCTCTGCCTGTGTGTGTCATCAGACATTCTGCTGAAGTAGTTAACTGGAAGGAGGCTCTTTCTCATGACCTCATGAGTTAGTAGTCTAGACTGAAGGTCTGCAAAAGAGTATTCTTTCCATATCTNTTTTTGTTGCTGCTCTTTTTTGGGGCGTTATTGAGAAAACAGAACAGTGTCTTGGACTCAAAACTAAATAGCTTATATGTTGAATGAGCTAGCCTCTGCCTGTGTGTGTCATCAGACATTCTGCTGAAGTAGTTAAGTGGAAGGAGGCTCTTTCTCATGACCTCATGAGTTAGTAGTCTAGACTGAAGGTCTGCAAAAGAGTATTCTTTCCATATCTAAATATTAAGTGTGAACAGCTCTGTATTTCTTTCTTAAAACATAAATCCCTTGAGGAATGATGCTTTACATCTGTACCAAATTGCATGTATAAACTTTAGCTTGATTTAGAAACCTCCTTTTAGAAATACTACTTCACATTAATATTTTACCTCGTAGTGTTTTAATCAATAGGCATTTTAGATTTAGCATTCAAATGAAACACTAGTCTAGCAATTTGTCATAACATTTCATTAGAAAAAAATAATGAAAGTCAAGAAAAGGTTGTAAAATACAGTTAGGTACATAGGATAGAGTAAACTTTGATTTGCTAATGTTTAGAAAAATTTGCACAGAATCATCTTTCAAAATCTAGGATTGACTTTAGTAGCGTTTACATGCAGGGTTCCAGTATTCATTTTAATTTATTTATTATTAATATACCACCTACTTCCGAAAAAGATTTCAAAGCAGCACATCCAATAAGGACTATGGTGAAGCTANTATTTTCACAGAATCATCTTTCAAAATCTAGGATTGACTTTAGTAGTGTTTACATGCAGGGTTCCAGCATTCATTTTAATTTATTTATTATTAATATACCACCTACTTCCGAAAAAGATTTCAAAGCAGCACATCCAATAAGGACTGTGGTGAAGCTATTTAAAACTAAATCATTAAAAATTAACAAAGAAGGCCTAGTTACTTGACTTGAATTCAGCATGATAAAGGCAGTCTCTGATGGACTTGGCAATGGGTTGTTGGGTAAAATGGTTTGTTATTTCAGTAAGTATCCAATCTTAAAGACCTCTGAGCTCACTTAGAACCCTTCACTGATGAGTGAGTGTCCTCTCTAGCGTTTTTCCTAGCACTCTTCCAGTTTTAACTGAGCCAAGTGCTGTCCTCATATTTTCAAAAGGTCCACCTGACAAGATTCCTCCACCAACCAGACCTCTACCAACGGTGCCCCCACACCGCTCTGTTCCTCCCGCTGACCCGAGGAAAAACGACCGGCCCAAACCTCCGCGGCCTCCCACGGGCAGACCTTCCTATCCTGGAGCCAAACCCAACATCTGCGATGGGAACTTTAACACTCTAGCTATTCTTCGCCGTGAGATGTTTGTTTTCAAGGTAGGAAGCTGTGACTTTTTTTTTTTTTTTTTTAACGGTAGATCAAGTGTCTACAGTGTCGCTTTAGAAAACAAGTTGTCGTTCATTATAACACCACCTTCCCAGGCCTTTCACAGTTAGAAGGTTCAAAGAAAGTATCTTGAAAAGAAATGCACGAATGGGCTTAAATGTCTAGCAGAAGATTCTCATAACATTCTATTTGTGGAATGCATTTATGTCAGCAAAAGCTAAAATGCTTAGAAATGTGAGGCTAAAAAATGCTGCATGTTATGAACAGATAAAAAAACTGTAATTTCAATCATGAATAGGAACTAATAGACATGATTTGCTTGGGAGCTTAGCCACTTCCAGGCGCGCTGCCGCTACTCTATCTTTGGTTTGCACATCTTTCTGAGATCCTTATAATTTCACTTGATGATTACAACACTGCTTTTTTTAAGAGGAGTATTGATCATTTCATTTTGCCCAGGGTCTACTAGTAGCCATTTCAGTTAAATCTCCTCTATGAGATGGTAATTTTGATTTTACATATACATGTTGCTGTTTTTTTTTTTTTTTTTGTCAGGCGTTTATAGCTACCTAATTTACATTATTTTTTAAATATTACAAACTAAAGCTAATTTTACATTTTGCTAAATGTGCATTTCAGTGACATTGAATTCTCCAGCAATAACTCTAAAAAGCAATGTATCAAAGTAAATTACATAACACTAAAAGACGACTGTGGGCTTCCCTGGTGGCTCAGAGGTTAAAGCGTCTGCCTCCAATGCGGGAGACCCGGGTTCGATCCCTGGGTCGGGAAGATCCCCTGGAGAAGGAAATAGCAATCCACTCCAGTATTCTTGCCTGGAGAATCCCATGGACAGAGAAGCCTAGTAGGTTGTAGTCCACAGGGTCGCAAAGAGTCGGACACGACTGAGTGACCTCACCTCACCAAAAGACGACTGTAGTATAATACTGAAAAGTACTTTTCCCTCAGTGTTTGCAAACTCTTCTGAAAGATTAATGAAAAATGTAAGTTTTATGTTGGCATCAGTACATTAAAATAGCTACATATTACCAATACAATACCCTTCATTTAAAAATAAAATAATGTGCTCTTTTTTTAAGTAGGTGTGAATCAATAAATAATGAAATGTTGTCCTACTTACACAGAATATCCTATCTACCAGAGGCCATACTTTAAAAATATAGATTTCATATAATTTTAATAGGCGAAGTACTTTATTTCCTTATTTGAAACTAAGATTTGGATTTGCTATAAGATGCTCAAAAGCATCATAATTTCCAGGAAAAAAAATCAGTGCTTTTGTTCAAACACATGAATAGATTTTTTAATTTTATAAATGCCCTACAATGCTCAGTTAGATATCTCTTACTTAATTTAAGTAGGATAATAAATTTAGATTCAAGGAGTAAAGTAAAAAAGCTTACTCATTACTCATTGTGGCTAAGCCCACAGTAACTAGTTGAAATGAACAGAAAATGCAATAATTTTCTTATTTTACAAGATATCAGATGACAACTAAAAGATTCTGATTTCACTGCTTTGGAAGAATTTCCACATCCAAGTGTTATTCCTTGATATCATGGTGATATCACTGAAGTGTCAACTTTATCTGAGAATATGATATGAAATTGACTCTGAGTACATTCATTTCATTCTTCTTATCTGTCTAATTAGATTGCCAGTCTCAGAAGAGATGGGTCTCTCCATGTCTAATGATCATTTTTACCAACCTTATGCTCTGCACACTGTGAGAGCTTAGTGAGCGCTCTTGAATAACCACTGGTTCTTGGCATCAGGAATGAGTTGAAAGTATATAAGCCAACTCTCAAATAAAATGCAGTGGCCACTATTTTCAATGTCAAAGCAAGTATACACACACACACACACACACACACACACACACACACACACATATATATATAAATAAAAAACACCCTACTTCTCACAACTCTCAA
>SJYW01045924.1:47895-59888 GCA_006410735.1 Raphicerus campestris | reverse complement strand
CCCACCTCCCTCCCCATCCCACCCCGCTAGACGGATACAGAGCCCCCGATTGAGTTTCCTGAGACATACGGCAAATTCCCATTGGCTATTTTACATATGGTAATGTAAATTTCCATGTTACTCTCTCCATACATCTCATGCTTTCCTCCCCTCTCGCCATGTCCATAAGTCTATTCTCTGTTTCTTCATTCAGTTCAGTTCAGTTCAGTCGCTCAGTCGTGTCTGACTCTTTGCGACCCCATGAATCACAGCACACCAGGCTCCCTGTCCATCACCAACTCCTGGAGTTCACACCCATCGAGTCAGTGATGCCATCCAGAACACAATAATTATCTTTCTTTTTCTGACTTACTTCACTCTGTATTATAGGTTCTGGGTTCATCCACCTCGTTAGGACTAACTTAAAACTGTTTCTTTTTATAGCTGAGTAATATTCCATTGTGTATGTGTACCACACAACTTCTTTATCCATCCATCTGTTGATAATATTCCATTGTGTATGTGTACCACACAACTTCTTTATCCATCCATCTGTCGATGGGCATCTAGGTTGCTTCCATGTTCTAGCTGTTGTAAATAGTGCTGCAATGAACAATGGGATACACGTGTCTTTTTCAGTTTTGGTTTCCTCAGGGTATATGTCTAGGAGTGGGATTGCTGGGTCATATGGTGGTTTGATTCCTAGTTTTTTAAGGAATCTCCATACTGTCTTTCATAGTGGCTGTATCAATTTACATTCCCACCAACAGTACAAGAGAGTTCCCTTTTCTNTCTACTATTGATCTGTTCAAGTCCATTTTTTATTTCAATTATTATATCCTTCAGCTCTGTTATTTTTCTGTATATTTTTGACTCTCTGTTAAACTTCTGTGTTCATACATTCTTCTCTTGAGTTTATTGAACATCTTTGCAATCATCACCTGGAGCTCCTTATTAGGTAGATTGCTTATTTCTACTTCACTTAACTCTTCTTTTGGATTTTTATCTTGTTCCTTCACTTGGAGCATGTTCCTCTGTTGATTCGTTTTGTCTGATTCTCTATTTTTATTTTTATCTGGTACGTAGTTGGATTGAGTTCTCAGACTGGAAGAGTTAGCCCTATATAGGAGACCTCGTCTTGGGCCAGCCACACCCCCTTTCCTGGTCGAAGAGTTACCTGCTGTAGGAGCAGTTTCTATGTAGGCTGCGCACACTCTGTGTTGTGGTGGGTCTCACTAATGTGGGCACCATGCAGGCAGAGTGACCCATAGCCCAATTGTCTGCCAGGCTCTGCCTCTTGTAGAGGCTCTTGGCCTGTTGGTGAGGAGAGTGGATTTTGGAGCAACTGCCCTGCAGGGCCTGTTTCCTGGTAGCTGGGTCCAGCCTGCCGGTGGGTTAGCCTGGGTCCTTGCAGAGCTGGCTGTGCACCCTAGAAAGCTTCGTACTGATGCAGACCAGCTGATGAGCAGGTAAACCCTCAGGTTTCTTAAGAGGACTCCAGAATTTCACTCGCCAGCACCAGTGTTCTCAGCATAGAAGGAGCTCCCCTGAATGCCTTCTGCTAACAGTCTCAGCTTCCTGCAGCCGAGCTCACTGGCCGTCAAGGTCGCATATTCTGGGAGCTCATCTTCCTGCTGTATCACTCCTGCACCAGGGAGCTCAGGGCAGCCCTTCAATCCCTTTCTCCTTGAAAAGAACCTCTGTAATTTCAAGTGGCCTCTGTGTGTGGGTCACCGACTCAGATGTCCGCGTCTTGACTGTACCCCCCCGTGGCTTCCTCTTTATCACTTTAGCTGTGGATAAGCTTTTCTGGTAGTCCTCATGCTCCTCCCATTGGTAGATACTCTATGAATAGTTGCAGTTTGGGTGTGCCTTTGGGAAGAAGTGAGCTCTGGGTTTACCCATTCTGCTATCTTGGTCATCTTCAACACAGGTCTATGTTTAGATGGTACTTGCGAGAAGATAGCGTGACTTTCACGTGAATGTGATGCAAATTTTTCGGATTTCCTCAGCCTTCCCGTTGCTTGCTGGGGAGGTTTCTAATCATCTTTTGGACAGGGACTGTCTCAGTGTGGCAGTAAATCATGTATCTAAGGCCTCACACAAAAGACCAGGAACTGAAATTGCTTGGGTTTTTTGTTGTTTTTTTGTAATAGTTCTGTTTATCTTGTTTATTTCAAAAACACTAAAAGACAAAAACCAAAAATGACAGCAATATTCTGAAAAAAGAAGAAAACAAAATTACATTCTCAGTTTTGTTCAAAATGCCATTGCCAGTGGCATTTGTATTTGAAATTAGAACCCTGAAATGATTATTATATTTTAATACAATATGGCCAAGAATTTTATTTTTATTACTAATTCAATATGTGAAATATTATTTTCATAATACCCTAAAAGGATCAAGAAAAGTGGTCCATAATCAAACCCATTAATATGTCTTTATTGAAATTTATAAATTATCTCAGTAACCATGGTAAAATGTCTCTAAAATTCCTCATGTCTGTTCAGATCAGATTCTATGACAGATGAGCTTGTAACAAACTCTAGAAACAACTTTTGTTTTTCAATCTGTCTGAATTTTAGGGTTGTGGATAATAGATTAGTGATCTGTATAGTGAATGTCATTCAACAATGTAAACAACATTTTGGTTATTTTTTCCTTTAGCAATATATCAGGAGTAACATTATTTATTCTTTCAAATTCTTATGATGTACAAATGGTAAAATATTTTTGTGTTTAAAGTTCAGCAAGTTATATTTGGTTTTTCTCTACCACTCTGTTTCCAATGCTTCAGTCCAGTCGCTCAGTCGTGTCTGACTCTTTACGACCCCATGAATCGCAGCACGCCAGGCCTCCCTGTCCATCACCAACTCCTGGAGTTCACTCAGACTCATGTGCATCGAGTCAGTGATGCCATCCAGCCATCTCATCCTCTGGCATCCCCTTCTCCTCCTGCCCCCATTCCCTCCCAGCATCAATCTTTTTGCATGAGGTGGCCAAAGTTCTGGCGTTTCAGCTTTAGCATCATTCCTTCCAAAGAACACCCAGGACTGATCTCCTTTAGAATGGACTGGTTGGAACTCCTTGCAGTCCAAGAGACTCTCGAGAGTCTTCTCCAACACCACAGTTCAAAAACATCAATTCTTTGGCGCTCAGCTTTCTTCACAGTCCAACTCTCACATCCATACATGGCCACTGGAAAAACCATAGCCTTGACTAGACGCTTACCATAGTATTTAGCTTTTGGAGGTAAATAAATATATCATAATTAAATGAATGCTTGGTATTCACTGATTTAAGAAGTCTATTGAATGCTCAGCTACTAACTGGATAATTCTATTCAAAAAGATGCTGTTAAGGACACCCTTTATTTTTTTTAAAGGACCCATTTTAGTTATTGCCTTTCAGTGAATGGTTGTGACTGTGAGGAAAAATTGCATTTTATGTCTGCTATTTCTTTTTTTTAATTTTTATTTTTACTTTATTTTGCTTTATAATACTGTATTGGTTTTGCCATACATTGACATGAATCAGCCATGGGTGTACATGAGTTCCCAATCCTGAATCCCCCTCCCACCTCCCACCCCATATCATCTCTCTGGATCATCCCCGTGCACCAGCCCCACGTATCCTGTATTTTTTCATATAATTATTAGATAACCAGGCATAGATTTATATTTAAAGGGTAGACTCAATTTTGAAGTATATTTTATAGCTGTCAAAATAAAATCTCCTTACAAACAGTCCTCACTATTTCATCGTGTTGTTGTTGAAGCTTTTTAATATTTATAAATAGGACAGTTGCTCCTATGAATTTTCTTATAAGTTTTCACAGAGCTGGAAACTTATCAACTTCCCCCATTTTCCCTACAACTTGCCAGTGAAACTGCAGGAGGCATTCAGACAACATTTCCCGTGGTATGGATACAGAACTAAGGCCACAGAGACAAGTGACTTGCATGGGAGACCAAAGGGAGAGGCTGCTGTCAAAGCCAGAGCCCAGGGCTCGCAGTCAGTTCTCCCTAGCAGGCGGTTTTGGTTTCTGTTGCTAATGGAAAATAAGAGATTTTTAAAAAACTCCTCTGGACATTTATATCTATAATTGCAATAATTAAAAACAGCAACAACAACAACAGAGAAGTTAGGGCTTTCAATGCCTTTCATCAGATTGTCACCTTCTCTCTACCATGCCAACCATCGTCAGCAGCAAAATACTGATGCACTGCTCAGTCTGTGTAGCTCTGCCTTTATTTTTGTGCCTAATCAACTCTGGGTACAATTTTTTAGCCATGGGGCCCACCTTGAATTACAGTTGCAAGCTACATGCATTAATAAAGTGGAAACTTCCAGGAATGAAATAAACCTTTGAAAGTGCTTAGGAAGGCCAAAGAAGGAGAACTGAAATCCTTTGGACAGGCAGTTTCTGAAGCTGCTGACATGCCTTTAAAAGGCCTTTTTCATGTTGGCTCCCAGAGAGGCTTTGCATAACATACTGAGTAAAACCTGTTACTGCGGCGACAGTACAAGGCACTGAGCTTCTTACGAGGCCTGGCAAGAAAATGGGCAAACTTTCCACTGCCGACAGTTCAGCTTGAAATTATGTTTTTCAAGTGCTGGGAAAGGGAAGCAAAGGCATAACCTCCTCGGGGATTGATTGTTGGTCAGTGTCTACCTCTTTCATTTCCTTGAGAGCTGTGTATTGAAATGTCATAAATATTTTTAAAGATATGTTATAAATTACAAAAATGAAGTAACCTTTTTAACCCTGGATCTGTGCTACACAAACTTAAGAATAGCCAGAACATAAGAAGAAGCAGAAATGTACTTTTGCTTTTGGATACCTCTTGTTTTACAGTTTTAGTCAATAAACAATTTTGAAAATAATGCCATGGCTCATTTTTAAATAAAATAATATTAATTAGAAAAGAAGCTAATAATATTGTTAGTTAATGGTGTTTTATCCTTTCGATTACTATCAATAATTTCAGATAATTTTAATTAATTTTTAACATATTAGTCTCCAAATTAATCATAGCACAAAAATAATCTTAGTAAATTTTTTTGATAATAATTCTCTTTATCAGTAGAATCTGGTTAGCTAGCATACAGATGTGTATAAGAGACAGCCGTAGCTCTGCCTTTATTTTTGTGCCTAATCAACTCTGGGTACAATTTTTTAGCCATGGGGCCCACCTTGAATTACAGTTGCAAGCTATATGCATTAATAAAGTGGAAACTTCCAAGGAATGAAATAAACCTTTGAAAGTGCTTAGGAAGGCCAAAGAAGGAGAACTGAAATCCTTTGGACAGGCAGTTTCTGAAGCTGCTGACATGCCTTTAAAAGGCCTTTTTCATGTTGGCTCCCAGAGAGGCTTTGCATAACATACTGAGTAAAACCTGTTACTGCGGCGACAGTACAAGGCACTGAGCTTCTTACGAGGCCTGGCAAGAAAATGGGCAAACTTTCCACTGCCGACAGTTCAGCTTGAAATTATGTTTTTCAAGTGCTGGGAAAGGGAAGCAAAGGCATAACCTCCTCGGGGATTGATTGTTGGTCAGTGTCTACCTCTTTCATTTCCTTGAGAGCTGTGTATTGAAATGTCATAAATATTTTTAAAGATATGTTATAAATTACAAAAATGAAGTAACCTTTTTAACCCTGGATCTGTGCTACACAAACTTAAGAATAGCCAGAACATAAGAAGAAGCAGAAATGTACTTTTGCTTTTGGATACCTCTTGTTTTACAGTTTTAGTCAATAAACAATTTTGAAAATAATGCCATGGCTCATTTTTAAATAAAATAATATTAATTAGAAAAGAAGCTAATAATATTGTTAGTTAATGGTGTTTTATCCTTTCGATTACTATCAATAATTTCAGATAATTTTAATTAATTTTTAACATATTAGTCTCCAAATTAATCATAGCACAAAAATAATCTTAGTGAATTTTTTTGATAATAATTCTCTTTGTCAGTAGAATCTGGTTAGCTAGCATGTATCTGTTACTTGCAAGGATTCTGTTGCATTATATAAAAGAAACAATCATAGAATAGTTATTTAGAGTAAAACGTGTCTCTGGAAAAGAAATAAATATAATTTTTCTATATTAAAAATATACTATTGTAATGCCCCAAAGCCTCTGAATATGTGGTTATGTTATATGTGAAATAAAGACTCCTTTCTGTTATTTCCAGTAATGCACTCCATCTTGGTCTAGACCCAAGATGTTATAGTACTTCATATTAAAGTGAGATTTCAGTATGGGTTTTGGGCAAACTCTGACATAGTATGTATGAAATTGTTTTCATACATTTCTATGTTTAAGAAAACAGAAATTGTCTTCTTAAAAGATGTAATTATACACTTCAAACACGAAACATGTATGGAATCATTGAAGTTGCTAGCATAAACTTGAAAATAAAAAAGGAAGATACCACCACCATTTAGGCTGTGTTTTGTGTTCAGCTGTAACCTAGACACTCTTAAAAGAAGCTATAACACTTCATTGTTTGTAATATGTCTATCCAGATAAAGCCTAAAATGATGTCCCTTCTGCTATTGAAAATGCCATTTAGGGGTTGTGTAAAATATCATCAATCATTTGTGTTGTTATTATCTTGACTTTGTTTTTTACCTTTTGTTTTAAATTTCATTTGGAAACAATGCAGAGAAATAACATTATATGGATGCAGAAAAAAATTAAGGTAGTATATATCCAAATTGCTTGTACTTTGAAATGTACTTTGAAATGAAATGGCCAGGTTCTTCAATGGTGAAAGTCATAGTGTTTCAATGTCTAGTCCTTGGACTAATGAAGCAGGCTACCTCAGTGGCTCAAGCTGTAAACCATTCAGTTAACAATGCAGAGAAACCAAAACTGCTTGATGCACGAACTAAAATCACTGCTTATCAATTTGCAGTGGGATTTCTAGTGTTTGTTGCTCAGTCACTCAGTCATGCCTAAATATTTGTGACCCCGTGGACTGTAGCACACCAGGCTTTCCTGTCCTTTACCACTTCCCAGAGTTTGCTAAAACTCATGTCAATCGAGTCAGTGATGCCATCCAACCATCTCATCATCTGCCATCCCCTTCTCCTCCTGTCTTCAACCTTTCCCAGCCTAAGGGTCTTTTCCAGTGAGTCAACTTTTTGCATCATGTGGTGAACGTATTGAAGCTTCAGCTTTAGCATCAGTCCTTGCAATGTATATTCAGGGTTGATTTCCTTTAGGATTGACTGGTTTGATCTTCTTGCAGTCCAAGGGACTCTCAAAAGTCTTACGCAACACTACAATTCAAAAGCATCCATTCTTTGGAGCTCAGCTTTCTTTATGTTCCAACTCTCACATCTATACATGACTACTGGAAAAACCATAACTTTGGCTAGACAGACCTATGTTGGCAAAGTGATGTTGCTGCTTTTTAATACACTGTCTAGGTTTGTCAGAGCTTTTCTTCCAAGAAGTAAATGTCTTTTAATTTCATGACTGAAGTCACTGTCTGCAGTGATTTTGGAGATCAAGAAAATAAAGTCTGTTACTGTTTCCATTGTTTCCCCATCTGTNACTGTCTAGGTTTGTCAGAGCTTTTCTTCCAAGAAGTAAATGTCTTTTAATTTCATGACTGAAGTCACTGTCTGCAGTGATTTTGGAGATCAAGAAAATAAAGTCTGTTACTGTTTCCATTGTTTCCCCATCTGTTTGCCAAGAAGTGATGGGACTGGATGCCATGATCTTAGTGTTTTGAATGTTGAGTTTTAAGCCAACTTTTTCACTCTCTTCTTTCACTTTCATCAAGAAGTTCTTTAGTTCCTCTTCAATTTTGGCCATTTAAATGGTATCATCTGCAAAAAAGCAAGAGAGTTCCAGGAAAACATCTATTTCTGCTTTTTTGAGTATGCCAAAGCCTTTGACTGTGTGGACCACAACAAACTGTGGAAAATTCTTAAACAGATGGGAATACCAGACCACCTGAACTGCCTCTTGAGAAATCTGTATGCAGGTCAGGAGACAAAAGTTAGAATTGGACATGGAACAACAGGTTCCAAATAGGGAAAGGAGTACGTCAAGGCTGTATATTGTCACCCTGCTTATTTAACTTCTATGCAGAGTACATCATGAGAAACCCTGGGATGGATGAAGCAGAAGCTGGAATGAATTGCCAGAAGAAATATCAGTAACCTCGGATATGCAGATGACACCACCCTTTTGGAAGAAAAAAAAGAACTAAAGAGCCTCTTGATGAAAGTGAAAGAAGAGAGTGAAAATGTTGGCTTAAAGCTCAATATTCAGAAAATTAAGATTGTGGCATCTAGTCCCATCACGTTATGGCAAATAGATTGAAAATAGTGGAAACAGTGTCAGACTTTGTTTTGGGGGGCTCCAAAATCACTGAAGATTTTGACTAAACCCATGAAATTAAAAGACACTTACTCCTTGAAAGGAAAGTTATGACCAACCTAGACAGCATATTAAAAAACAGAGACACTACTTTGCCAACAAAGGTCTGTCTAGTCAAGGCTATGGGTTTTCCAGTAGTCATGTATGGATGAGAGAGTTGGACCATAAAGAAAGCTGAGCTCCGAAGAATTGATGCTTTTGAATTGTGGCATTGGATAAGACTTTTGAGAGTCCCTTGGACTGCGAGAAGATCCAACCAGTCCCTCATAAAGGAAATCAGTCCTGAATATTCATTGGAAGGACTGATGTTGAAGTTGAAACTCCAATACTTTGACCACCTAATGAGAAGAACTGACTCACTGGAAAAGACTCTGATGCTGGGAAAGATTGAAGGCAGGAGGAGGAGGGGATGACAGAGAATGAGATGGTTGGATGGCATCACCACCTCAATGGACGTAAGTGTGAATAAACTCTGGGACTTGGTGATGGACAGGGAGGCCTGGCGTGTTGCAGTCCATGGGGTTGCGAAGAGCTGGACAGGACTGAGCGATTGAACTGAACTGTACATCTGAGGCTGTTTTTATTTCTCTCAGCAATCTTGATTTCCAGCTTGTAAATCATCCAGCCTGGCATTTTGCATGACATACTCTGCACATAAGTTAAATAAACAGTTTGACAATATACAGTGTTGTCAATACTCCTGTTGGAATTTTGAATCAGTCCATTGTTCCATGTCCAGTTCTAATTGTTGCTTCTTGACCTGCACTTAAGTTCCTAAGGAGACAGTTAAGATGGTCTAGTATACCCATCCTTTTAAGAATTTTCACAGTTCACTATGATCCATACAATCAAAGACTTTAGTGTAGTCTATGAACCAAGGATAGAGATCTTTTTCTGGAATTCTCTTGTATTCTCTATGATCGAATGAATGTTAGCAATTTGATCTCTGGTTCCTCNAATTTTCACAGTTCACTATGATCCATACAATCAAAGGCTTTAGTGTAGTCTATGAACCAAGGATAGAGATCTTTTTCTGGAATTCTCTTGTATTCTCTATGATCGAATGAATGTTAGCAATTTGATCTCTGGTTCCTCTGCCTTTTCTGAACCCAACTTGTATATCAGGAAATCATCAATTCAAGTACTGTTGAAGCCTAGCTTAATGGATTTTTAGCATAACCTTACTAGCATGGGAAATGAGCATGAATGTCAGGTAGTTTGAAGATTCCTTAACACTGTCCTTGTTTGGGATTGGAATAAAAGCTGACTTTATCCAGTCCTGTGGCCACTATTGGGTTTTACAAGTTTTCTGACACATTGAGTGCAGCACTTGAACAGCTTTTTCTTTTAGGATTGTAGATAGCTCAGCTGGAATTCCATCACCTCTACTAGCTTTGTTCATAGTAGTGCTTCCTCAGGCCCATTTGACTTCACACTCCAGGATATATGGCTCTAGTGAGTGGCCACGGCTTCGTGCTTATCCCAGTCATTAGGACCATTTCTATATAGCTCTTCTGTGTATTCTTGCCACCTCTTCTTAATCTCTTCTGCCTCTGTTAGGTCCCTTATGTTTCTCTCCTTTATTGTGCCCATAATGGAATGTAATATTTCTTTGATATCTCCAATTTTCTTGAAGTGACTCTAGTCCTTCCCATTCTGTTGTTTTCCTCTATTTCTTTGCCTTGTTCATTGAAGTAGGGTTTCTTATCTCTCCTTGCTGTTCTCAGGAACTCTTCAGTTGGGTATGTATTTCCCTTTCTCCTTTGCTTTTCACTTCTCTTCTTTCCTTAAGTATTTGTAAAGCCTCCTCGGACAATCACTTTGCCTTCTTTCATTTCTTTTTCTTTGGGATGCTTTTGGTCACACCTCCTGTACTGTATTATGAACCTTCATCCATAGCTCTTCAGACACTCTGTCTACCAATTCTCATCCTGTGAATCTATACATCACCTCCAGTGTATAATCAAGGGGTTTGATTTACGTCATATCTGAATGGGTTAGTGGTTTTCCCAACTTTCTTCATTTAAGCATGACTTTTCCAATAAGGAGCTGATGATCTGAGCCACAGCCAGTTCCAGATCTCTTTTTGATGACTATATAGAGCTTCTCCATCTTTGGCTGCAAAGAATGTAAACAGTCTGATTTTAGTATTGATCATTTGGTGATATCCATGCTGGGCTGGAAGAAGCACAAGCTGGAATCAAGATTGCTGGGAGAAATATCAATAACATCAGATATGCAGATGACACCACCGTTATGACAGAAAGTGAAGAACTAAAAAGTCTCTTGATGAAAGTGAAAGAGGAGAGTGAAAAAGTTGGCCTAAAGCTCAACACTCAGAAAACTAAGATCATGGCATCTGGTCCCATCACTTCATGGGAAATAGATGAGGAAACAGTGGACACAGTGTCAGACTTTATTTTTTTGGGTTCCAAAATCACTGCAGATGGTGACTGCAGCCATGAAATTAAAAGACTCCTTGGAAAGAAAGTTATGACCAACCTAGATAGCATATTAAAAAGCAGAGACATTACTTTGTCAACAAAGGTCTGTCTAGTCAAGGCTATGGTTTTTCCAATGGTCATATATGGATGTGAGAGTTGGACTGTGAAGAAAGCTGAGTGCCGAAGAGTTGATGCTTTTAAACTGTGGTGTTGGAGAAGACTCTTGAGATTCCTTTGGAGTGCAAGGAGATCGAACCAGTCCATTCTGAAGGAGATCAGCCCTGGGTGTTCATTGGAAAGAATGATGCTAAAGCTGAAACTCCAGTACTTTGGCTATGTCATGCGAAGAGTTAACTCATTGGAAAATGCCCTGATGGTGGGAGGGACTGGGGGCAGGAGGAGAAGGGGACGACAGAGGATGAGATGGCTGGATGGCATAACCGACTCGATGGACGTGAGTTTCAGTGAACTCCGGGAGTTGATGATGGACAGGGAGGCCTGACATGCTGCGGTTCATGGAGTCACGCAGAGTCAGACACGATTGCATGACTGAACTGAACTGAACTGAACTGAACTGAATGTTTAAAGTCATCTCTTGTGTTGCTATGACCAGTGCATTCTTTGGCAAAATTCTGTTAGCCTTTGCTCTGCTTGATTTTGTACTCCAAGGCCAAACTTTTCAGTTACTCCAGATATTTCTTGATTTCCTTCTTTTACATTTCAATCCCCTATGATAAAAGGATTATCTTTTTTGGTGTTAGTTCTAGAAGATTTTGTAGGTCTTCATAGAACTGGTCATCTTCAACTTCTTCAGCATCAGTGGTTGGGACCTAGACTTGGATATTCTGATGTTAAATCTTTTGCCTTAGAAATGTACCAGTGTCATTCTGTCTCTTTTGAGATTGCACCCAAGTACTGCATTTTAGAGTCTTATATTGATTATGAGGACTACTGCCTTTTTTTTTGTATGATTCTTACCCACAGTGAAAGTGAAAGTGAAGTCTCTCAGCCGTGTCTGACTCTTTGCAACCCCGAGAGCTGTAGCCCACCAGGCTCCTCCACCCATGGGATTCTCTAGGCAAGAATACTGGAGTGGGTTGCCATTTCCTTCTCCAGGGGATCTTCCCAACCCAGGGATTGAACCCAGCTCTCCCGCATTGCAGG
>SJYW01045924.1:26846-40097 GCA_006410735.1 Raphicerus campestris | reverse complement strand
TCTAGTCAAGGCTATGGTTTTTCCAATGGTCATATATGGATGTGAGAGTTGGACTGTGAAGAAAGCTGAGTGCCGAAGAGTTGATGCTTTTAAACTGTGGTGTTGGAGAAGACTCTTGAGATTCCTTTGGAGTGCAAGGAGATCGAACCAGTCCATTCTGAAGGAGATCAGCCCTGGGTGTTCACTGGAAAGAATGATGCTAAAGCTGAAACTCCAGTACTTTGGCTATGTCATGCGAAGAGTTAACTCATTGGAAAATGCCCTGATGGTGGGAGGGATTGGGGGCAGGAGGAGAAGGGGACGACAGAGGATGAGATGGCTGGATGGCATAACCAACTCGATGGACGTGAGTTTCAGTGAACTCCAGGAGTTGATGATGGACAGGGAGGCCTGGCATGCTGCGGTTCATGGAGTCACGCAGAGTCAGACACAACTGCATGACTGAACTGAACTGAACTGAACTGAACTGAACTGAACTGAACTGAATGTTTAAAGTCATCTCTTGTGTTGCTATGACCAGTGCATTCTTTGGCAAAATTCTGTTAGCCTTTGCTCTGCTTGATTTTGTACTCCAGGGCCAAACTTTTCAGTTACTCCAGATATTTCTTGATTTCCTACTTTTACATTTCAATCCCCTATGATAAAAGGATTATCTTTTTTGGTGTTAGTTCTAGAAGATTTTGTAGGTCTTCATAGAACTGGTCATCTTCAACTTCTTCAGCATCAGTGGTTGGGACCTAGACTTGGATATTCTGATGTTAAATCTTTTGCCTTAGAAATGTACCAGTGTCATTCTGTCTCTTTTGAGATTGCACCCAAGTACTGCATTTTAGAGTCTTATATTGATTATGAGGACTACTGCCTTTTTTTTTGTATGATTCTTACCCACAGTGAAAGTGAAAGTGAAGTCTCTCAGCCGTGTCTGACTCTTTGCAACCCCGAGAGCTGTAGCCCACCAGGCTCCTCCACCCATGGGATTCTCTAGGCAAGAATACTGGAGTGGGTTGCCATTTCCTTCTCCAGGGGATCTTCCCAACCCAGGGATTGAACCCAGGTCTCCCGCATTGCAGGTAGACACTTTAACCTCTGAGCCACCAGGGAATATAATGGTTATCTGAATTAAATTCACTCACCCCAACCCATTTTAGTCCAGTGATTTCTAAGACATCAATGATTACTCTTGCCATCTCCTGCTTGACCATGCCCAAGTTACCTTGATTAAAGGGCCTAACATTCAAGGTTCCTATGCAATATTGTTCTTTATAACATTGGATTTTCCTTTCACCACAGACTCATCCATGACTGAAAGTCATTTCTGCTTTTGTCCAGCCACTTCATTCATTAGTAATTATCCTCCTTCCTTTCTTCCCCAGTGGCATATTGGATACTTCCAACCTGGGGGGCTCATCTTTCAGTTTCGTATCTTTTTGCCTTTTTATACTGTTCATGTGGTGATTTGCCACAGCAAAAATACTGGAGTGGTTTGACATTGCCTCCTCCAGTGGACCATGTTTTGTCAGAACTCTCCACTATGACCTGTCTGTCTTGGGTGGCCCTGCATAGCATGGCTCCTAGCTTCACTGAGTTACACAAGCCCCTTTGCCTTGATAAGACAATGATCAGTGAAAGGGGTCCAGGAAGCACAATCTTAGTGATGTCCTTGGAGTCACTGTTTTTTGATAACTTGATACAACCAATGTTACTGCCAACATGTAGTTGAAATTGTACATGGTTATGCGTTAAGTTTTCAGAACACAGAATCCCTTTGGTGGTATTGAAGTTTTCTCAACCAAAATCTACCTATATGTACTGCATTTTAGACTTTGTGCAGACTGCTGCTGCTGCTGAGTCTCTTCAGTCATGACCGACTCTGTGTGACCCCATGGATGGCAGCCCACCAGGCTCCTCAGTCCATGAGATTTTCCAGGCAAGAGTACTGGAGTGGGGTGCCATTGCCTTCTCCATGTGCAGACTGAATTTCCCATTTTCAAGGCTTCCATTTATATAGGATTTCTTGAGAATATTTAAGACCTGAGTCTTACATATTTTGATATTATTCAATAGATTTGCATACATCCCTAGACTCCCAAAGAGATACCATTTTCTGAGTGAATCATTGCCATGTATGGCAGTCTATTATAGGCTAACTTCTTATTTAGCTTTCATAACGGTAAGTTATCTGTGCAATGGATAACTTTGAAGTTGCTACATTTGCAATATAAAGTTTGGAAAATATTAATGGCAAAGATCATATTAGCAGAAAAAAATTATTTTTTATTTGAGTAAATGCTTTTGTATTTTAGAAGTGTATATTTCTGCCATGAATAACTGAAGTGTCCATTTCTGGCCCAATGCATTCACTGATTATTTTCATGGGATACGTATTTATAAGGTGTCTGCCTTTGCAGAACCGATTGCCATTTCCTACTTCAGGGATTCTTCCAGAACCAGAAACTGAACCTGTGTCTCTTCTGGAACCTGCATTGGCAGGCAGATTCTTTACCACTGTGCCACCTGGGGTTAGGGTATCAAGAAGTGCAATGATTAAAATGAAACACAGTAATAGAGTAGAAGTTAGGGGTTGAGACAGGTGGGTAGATGACTACTGCAATTTCATATTAGCTGAGATTTAAATTGCAAAAGGAGCGAGCATAGCAAACATATAAGAAAAGGACATTGAAGTTAGACCTATAACTGAATAGCGTAACATTTTTACTCAGGTTCTAAACAACAACATCAAAGAATTCTGAAAGTTGTAGTCATAGTACTACCTCCAATTATGTTACCAAAATTAACATTTCAGATGACATCATCAGTGGAATTGTAGGGCCATTCCAAGTTTCTCATCAATAGTTATGGTGTTTCTACTAAAGACTGGCTCTAGAAACATAGTTTTTAGGATTATCTCAGTCAACATTTTTCCCATAGCCTTAGGCCACTACTGCATATATGAATTTATTTCACTAACAACATAGGAGTTTTAAAACAAATCAGGATGGGGAAAAAATCCTAATATCCATCAAGGATCAAGGCACCAAGGATCAAGGTTCAATACAACTTGTGATGAGGAAGAGGCTCTGTGTATACATACTGTCCAGCATGGCAGCCACCTGTTACATGTGGCTATTGAACACTTGAAATGTGTCCAGTACAACAGAGGAACTGATTTTGAAATCATACTTAATTAATTTAAATGTAAATGCATTGACTAATATAGTAGTTAAAAGGATATCTTGAATACAGTATATGTATAATTTATAATGAATTAGTCATGTTGCTGCCTCTACAGTTTCACAGTTGATTTTCTTTGGCAAACTGAAATATAGTTTTTACCTGTTTATGGTTTTGGAGGTAATGGTGCAAAACTCAATGTAGAGAAGTATTGAATTGAAACAATCTACAAGCAATAATAAATTAAAGAGAGTTAACCTCTGTTCCCTTAATGTATTTTGTGTTCAGTCATAATTTTCAGTGTTTCTGACTAGTACAAAATAGTAGTGACAAAATCTGAGTTGGAAAAATAGTCTGTAAGGATCTTCTGGGTGAAAAATAGGTATTATTGTGGTGTATCCCTGCTCTCCCTCAACTAAACTAAGAGTTTAATAGGAATGATTGATAGCATAGAAATAATGCAGACTAGCAGTTTATCTATCTTTTGTCATTGATAGTAGTAAAAAACATGATTTTTTAAATCAAAAAATGGCTATTTTAATTATGATGATTGCTTGCTATTAATCTTAGAAAAAAAACCTGTAGTAATCAACTATGAAAGTACATACTTTCAGTAAGCCCTAAAATGAAGTTATTATAAGTAAAAAACAATAATTTTGGAAGATTAATGGGAAAGAAGAAGAAAAGCCTTTCCGATTATCAAGATTTTCCAGAAACAATTTTGATTACTTTTGTAAGTTAATCTTGGCAGATGAAATAAAATATATATGCTTCAGATTCATATTTGGTTGCAATGTTAGTTTTGTATAAACTAGATCACATGAGACATAGTCAAAACATTAAAACTATTTCAGTATTATCCAAGACCATCTTTTAAAATGTATATTTATTTTTGTCTTCAACTTCAGGTTTAGAAATGAATGATCAATGCATATTTGTAAAACTCTATTAAAAATATAGTACAGACATGTGTGTAGTTATAATTAGTAATATACAAGTAATTTTTAAAAATTTTCAGATAACTGACCATTTTTGCTATTGAGTTTGAACACCAGAGAATGGGTGAGCTAAACAATGTGTCACCAACTCATTTTAGGCGTAAAGTAACTTTCCAGCTCAGTTTTCCTTTTNGTCAAAACATTAAAACTATTTCAGTATTATCCAAGACCATCTTTTAAAATGTATATTTATTTTTGTCTTCAACTTCAGGTTTAGAAATGAATGATCAATGCATATTTGTAAAACTCTATTAAAAATATAGTACAGACATGTGTGTAGTTATAATTATTAATATACAAGTAATTTTTAAAAATTTTCAGATAACTGACCATTTTTGCTATTGAGTTTGAACACCAGAGAATGGGTGAGCTAAACAATGTGTCACCAACTCATTTTAGGCGTAAAGTAACTCTCCAGCTCAGTTTTCCTTTTAGAAAATAATGGTCTCAGTGTAGCCCAATTCAAAAAGTAAAAACAGATGAGTCATGAATTCCTAACATTAAGAAACACTGTATCAACAAAAAATGATTTTATATTGTTTTTATTTACTCTTGAATAGAAAGTGTCTATCAATTTAAGCAAAATGATTTTCTTTAACATCATCACTTTGATTATTAATTCATTTGCATTCAATTAAAATAGCACTTGCTTCACACAAATAATCAATAACCAACTTTTAAAGAATGAATGGATGGCATCAAGTGGGATTCATCTATATTTATAATGGTTTCTAAGTGAATTACAATTGCAAATTATTGTTTAGCCACACAATACAAGTTAAAAAACGTTGAATAGCACTGAAATCTTGCAAAAAAAGATAAATGAGGATTTATTTCCGTCTTCGGAAGACAGAGAAAAAACTTAAATTGCTCAACTAAATAAACTATTCTTCATTTTCATGTGAATTTGTATCCTCATGAAGAAATGCTAGCAGGATAATGTATTCTCAATTGAACTTTCAGCTATATCCCCCAACATACAAGTTGTAAAAATCATAGCTAAAATGAATATTTGAAATGCATGTGATTGAGCAAAGAGGGATATACTCACCAATTTAAATGCTTTTCATAAACCTCACCTTTTTTTTTTTTCAACACTTCGAGACTAATTTGGTTTACTCTTTATTATCTGCCATATTGTTTTATTCACTTGGCATCCTCATTCTGGGATATATATGCTTCATTACTTTCTGTTTACTACTTTACCTAAAACAAATGCCTTCTTTCCAGTCACTGCAGTAATAGGCTTGCCACCTAAATTCCCCAGTGCTTTATTTTCTAAACACAAGGAAGCATCTGGCCTATACTCAGAGCACGATGCAGCTTATGTTAGACCCTTCTAACTCTGCATTTATTTTTATTTTATTTATTCCTCATTTTTGTCCTTCATCTCTATACCTGTTTTCTTCTACATTCTATTTTATTGATCTGGCATTAGATATCTCATCAAGATACTGTTTTCATTTCCTATAGCATTTATGTGCAGTTTGCTTTTAGAATGGTCACTTTCCTCCCACCATCTCACCTTCCCTAGACTACACTCCACCATGAACTGCTATAATTTCTAGTCTTTAAATCTCATTTCCCCTTCTCTGGAAAAGAAGTATTTCACTTGTCCACCATTGTCCTCAGTCTGGTAGAGCACAGATTATTTTACATTAAATACCTTCCTTTGTTATGATGTGTGTTAACTNTATGAAATAAAATATATATGCTTCAGATTCATATTTGGTTGCAATGTTAGTTTTGTATAAACTAGATCACATGAGACATAGTCAAAACATTAAAACTATTTCAGTATTATCCAAGACCATCTTTTAAAATGTATATTTATTTTTGTCTTCAACTTCAGGTTTAGAAATGAATGATCAATGCATATTTGTAAAACTCTATTAAAAATATAGTACAGACATGTGTGTAGTTATAATTATTAATATACAAGTAATTTTTAAAAATTTTCAGATAACTGACCATTTTTGCTATTGAGTTTGAACACCAGAGAATGGGTGAGCTAAACAATGTGTCACCAACTCATTTTAGGCGTAAAGTAACTCTCCAGCTCAGTTTTCCTTTTAGAAAATAATGGTCTCAGTGTAGCCCAATTCAAAAAGTAAAAACAGATGAGTCATGAATTCCTAACATTAAGAAACACTGTATCAACAAAAAATGATTTTATATTGTTTTTATTTACTCTTGAATAGAAAGTGTCTATCAATTTAAGCAAAATGATTTTCTTTAACATCATCACTTTGATTATTAATTCATTTGCATTCAATTAAAATAGCACTTGCTTCACACAAATAATCAATAACCAACTTTTAAAGAATGAATGGATGGCATCAAGTGGGATTCATCTATATTTATAATGGTTTCTAAGTGAATTACAATTGCAAATTATTGTTTAGCCACACAATACAAGTTAAAAAACGTTGAATAGCACTGAAATCTTGCAAAAAAAGATAAATGAGGATTTATTTCCGTCTTCGGAAGACAGAGAAAAAACTTAAATTGCTCAACTAAATAAACTATTCTTCACTTTCATGTGAATTTGTATCCTCATGAAGAAATGCTAGCAGGATAATGTATTCTCAATTGAACTTTCAGCTATATCCCCCAACATACAAGTTGTAAAAATCATAGCTAAAATGAATATTTGAAATGCATGTGATTGAGCAAAGAGGGATATACTCACCAATTTAAATGCTTTTCATAAACCTCACCTTTTTTTTTTTTCAACACTTCGAGACTAATTTGGTTTACTCTTTATTATCTGCCATATTGTTTTATTCACTTGGCATCCTCATTCTGGGATATATATGCTTCATTACTTTCTGTTTACTACTTTACCTAAAACAAATGCCTTCTTTCCAGTCATTGCAGTAATAGGCTTGCCACCTAAATTCCCCAGTGCTTTATTTTCTAAACACAAGGAAGCATCTGGCCTATACTCAGAGCACGATGCAGCTTATGTTAGACCCTTCTAACTCTGCATTTATTTTTATTTTATTTATTCCTCATTTTTGTCCTTCATCTCTATACCTGTTTTCTTCTACATTCTATTTTATTGATCTGGCATTAGATATCTCATCAAGATACTGTTTTCATTTCCTATAGCATTTATGTGCAGTTTGCTTTTAGAATGGTCACTTTCCTCCCACCATCTCACCTTCCCTAGACTACACTCCACCATGAACTGCTATAATTTCTAGTCTTTAAATCTCATTTCCCCTTCTCTGGAAAAGAAGTATTTCACTTGTCCACCATTGTCCTCAGTCTGGTAGAGCACAGCTTATTTTACATTAAATACCTTCCTTTGTTATGATGTGTGTTAACTTCTTTTTCTATAGTATCCCTTTGAAGGGCCTGTTAAAGTCTAGTCAACATCATCTTTCTTATTCTTCAAAGATTTCTGAAATTCTTCTTAANAGTCTTTAAATCTCATTTCCCCTTCTCTGGAAAAGAAGTATTTCACTTGTCCACCATTGTCCTCAGTCTGGTAGAGCACAGATTATTTTACATTAAATACCTTCCTTTGTTATGATGTGTGTTAACTTCTTTTTCTATAGTACCCCTGTGAAGGGCCTGTTAAAGTCTAGTCAACATCATCTTTCTTATTCTTCAAAGATTTCTGAAATTCTTCTTAATTTATGACTCTTTCAGCTAAGTAGAAGAGACACACCATCTCTTTTATGAAAAAATATTACCATCTGAAGCTTCTATACTTTCGGTTCAGCTCCGTTCAGTCACTCAGTTTTGTCCGACTCTCTGTGACTCCATGGACTGCAGCACTCCAGGCCTCCCTGTCCATCACCAACCCCCAGAGCTTGCCCAAACTCATGTCCATTGTGTTGGTGATGCCATCCAACCACCTCATCCTCTGTCATCCCCTTCTCCTCCTGCCTTCAATCTTTCCCAGCATCAGGGTCTTTTCCAATGAGTCAGTTCTTCTCATCAGGTGGCCAGAGTATGCTTTCTACACTTCCACAAACTGTCCAATCTTATCTATCAATTTTATTTAATCATCTGTCATCAAATTACTTCTTGCTTAGAATAATTTTTAAAAACCATTCAACGGCATCAGTAGTTGTCCAGGCCTCCATTATTTAGCTGAAAAGTTATGAAACTTATTAATATTTGTTTTGGAGAAGATTCTCCTTTTTATCCTTTTTAAAAATTTTTAACTGTTACTCATATTAGTTTCACTTGTTAGATGTGATAGCAAAAGTGATAATTTGCTATGGGTATGCTAATGATTGTGGTAATCTGACTTCCCTTGGGACCGGTTTAGAATATCACTATTTTATTGGACATCAGGTTGTCTGTTGAGGATTTTGAGTTTAAGGAAGGGTAGTTACCTTTTGAACTCCCTATTTAAGTAAATAACCATCAGTAACAACAGTAGCAAAACAATAGCAACAGAAGGAATGTTTTCAAGACCATATTAGCATAAAGCAATTAGGTGTTGGTAATGAGGATTAGTCCCCCCTGTTATGGCAACAACTGCTCCTGAACTCTGAAACAAAGTCCCTTAGGAATCTTTCAGAGTTTTTTACTTCCTAGTTTCTTGGGAATTCTCCACTCCATCTACATTTATCTCTTAGGAACAAATCTTTAATTCAACATAGGCATTTAACACCTAATTTGTTGATAAATAACTGTGTATGGCTTTGAAAGAAAAGAAAAAAAAATTCCCTTCCAGCACATTTTTCTCCTGGGCATCTGGCCTGTTTTCCTCCCTTCCCCCTTAAGCTTCTGCACTTGCTTAGAGCTTTCACATAGAGTCTATACATAACTCTTTATTTCTGCCCAGTATATATTTCTTATTGCTAATTGTCTCCTCTACATTTCACATTCTCNACCTAGACAACATATTAAAAAGCGGAGACATAACTTTGAAAACAAAAGTTCATCTAGTCAAAGCTATGCTTTTTCCAGTAGTCATGTATGGATGTGAGAGTTGGACTATAAAGAAAGCTGAGCACTGAAGAATTGATGCTTTTGAACCATGGTGTTGGAGAAGGCTCTTGAGAGTCCTTGGAGTGCAAGGAGATGCAACCAGTCCATCCTAAAGAAAATCAGTCCTGAATATTCATTGGAAGGACTGATGCTCAAGCTGAAACTCTAATCTTTGGCTACTTGATATGAAGAGCTGACTCATTAGAAAAGACCCTGATGCTGGGAAAGATTGAATGTGGGAGAAGAAGGGGACAGCAGAGGATGAGATGATTGGAAGGCATCACCAACTCAATGGACATGAGTTTGAGTAAACTCCGGGAGTTGGTGATGGACAGGGAGGCCTGGTGTGCTATAGTCCATGTGGTCTCAAAGAATCGTATACGACCAAGTGACTGAGCTGATTCCAGTAGTTAAGTATGGATTATGAGACTTTATCCTTAAAGAAGGTTGATGACTGAAGAATTGATGCTTTGAAATTATGGTGCTGGAGAAGACTCTTGAGAGTCCTTTGAACTACAAGGAGATCAAACCAGTCCATCGTAAAGGAAATCAAAGCTGAATATACATTGGGAGGACTGATGCCGCAGCTGATACTTTGGCAATCTCATTGGAAGAGCTGACTCATTGGAGAAGACCTTCATGCTAGGGACCATTGAAGACAAAAGGCGGAGGAGGTGGCTGAGGATAAGATGGTTAGATAGTATCACTGACTCACTGAACATGAAATTGAGCATATTCTGGGAGTTAGTGGAAGCCAAAAGAGTCTGACATGCTGCAGTCTATGAGGTCACAAGAAGTAATGCCTGACTTAGCAACTTAACAACAACCACATAATTTCCAATGAAACCTTGTTTGTAAACACTGAAATATAATGAAATATTTAATTTTAATTTATTGGAAACTAATGTTTAAAATATACCTGTTTTTTTCTAATATTAAAGCACTTTGGATAGTCTATAAATTATTCCAAAATTTTCAATAGAAAACAATTTATGTCAATAGAAAACAATTTATGTCAATAGAAATGTCCAAAATGTCAATAGAAAACAATTTAATGTCATACCTTTTGGGGGAATATTTTTTGCCCTTACTCAGAATTTATGGTGAAAAATATATTGTGTTTTGTCTAAAAAGTCAAAAGTATTCATAAATATCTGCTTTGGGGCAAGACAGATACAGAATTCACTGGTGATAATAATAAACACATTTAATAGAAAATGACCTGTGGTCTGACTGAGTGAAGTATAGGTTACTATGACAGCAAATAAGAGAAGCAATTGACCTATTCTTTAATCCACTCTAATGATCTTCCTTCAAGGTTCCTTTGTTCAGTATAATTTATACTGTAAAAATTATACAGTGATAATTTATATAATATATATACATATATAATGACTGTATAATTTATTGTCCAAACCATGATACATTTGAAGGTGAAAGAGGACTCTGTTTATAGTTACATTGAGACAGTAGTATAACCTGGGCATACTAGGAGATGTGGCCTCCCTGTTTCATCCCAGCACTTTAGGTGTGGAGACTTTGCATATGTCTATAAACACAAAGGTGCATATGTGTTGCTATGCTGCTTTTATATTTTGGAAAGCTCATTTAATCCACAAATCTGGCAGGGTCTTGTCTGTGCTGTCTCTGTTTTTCCATCTAGAGATGATGTAAACTGCTAACATTAAGTATTTGCACGTTATCTTTTTAAACACAATGTATAGATTAAACCCTGGGGAGTTGACAAGAATCTTTGCGATCATTGTGGGCAAGTTGTTCAACTGATGATTTGACTGTTCTGAGGTAGGACAGTGGTCAGAGCAGCTGCACCACCTGTAAAAGCATCGAACCCTTGCATGGGCAAGTTCCTGGAGCTCTTGCTTTTGTTGAGAGTTGCTTCTGTTCGCTCTGCAGGACCAGTGGTTTTGGCGCGTGAGAAACCACAGGGTGATGGATGGATACCCCATGCAGATCACTTATTTCTGGCGGGGCTTGCCTCCTAGTATTGACGCAGTTTATGAAAACAGTGACGGAAATTTTGTCTTCTTCAAAGGTAAGGAATATTTCCCATGTCTTGCTCTGTTATATCCTGTTCACACTGTCCAGGGCCTTGTTGTACACATAGGGATGAATAAATAGAACCTATTGTGTAAGTTTAGGTAGCTAATTCATTCTATAAAATGAACTACATATGTTAGCTACAAATGTAAATGAAGAAAGATCAAAGATAATTTTTAATTCTCTAATTTATATTTTCTCATACAGTATCCCCATTTGTAAGTCAAATTTAGGAGGCACTGTGATCACTTAGACTTTTTATATTTGGCCTAAAGGCACCAGAGAAATAAATACACAAATTAATTAATTAATTAAAGTAATTTTTCTAAGGTATTTGGTTTTTTTAAGAGTATTTGGGATTGCTTGCTATTTTTACAAAATGAAATTCATTTCACTTATTTTCATATATAATCTCTTCAGTATAATTTAGTCAACTTAATCTCTTTACATGATTTAGTCAATTTATGTTAAATACTTTTCAATAACCTAAGAAATTACTCATAAATATAAAAACATATGACTAGAAAAAAGTCACCCAATCATTTTACCCAGTAAACTTTGTTGTTTGCTATTTATCTCAGTGACAAATTTCAATTGCACAAATACCAATGTCTAGCATGCAAAAGTAAGATTATTTGAATTAAATTAAACTGAATTTAAGTCAAGTAACTGGTCCTTCCATCTTCTAAACTTGTGCTGTGCTTACTCGCTCAGTCATGTCTGACTCTTTGTGACCCCATGGACTGTAGCCCACCAGGCTCCTCTGTCCATGGGGATTTTCCAGACAAGAATCCTGGAGTGGGTTACCATGCCCTCCTCCAGGGAATCTTCCCAACCCAGGGATTGAACCCAGGTCTCCTGCATTGGGGGCAGATTCTTTTGCTAATATTAAAAACAATAAATCTTAAGATCTTAAGTCTGTTGGGGGCAGAGGGCCCAGGGAAAAGAGACTGACTGAGTTGAAGGATTAAAAGAACTGTGAAGAGAACAAGTTTGAGTTGACTTGAGGAAAAGTAGAATGCAGAATGAATGTGACTGAATGGATTACTTAAGAGTCTAAAGGACTGAGACTAAGCTTAAATAAAGATTGAGATTGGGGGAAAAGAAAAAGAAGTCTTAACCAAATAAAGCAATTATTCTTAGGACCAAACTAGAAGAAGAATTTGTAGCAGTGATGAGAGTAATGAAAATACAGGATTTGCAAGATATTTGTCATATTTTAAGTGAAGTCCAAACCACCCATATAAAATTAAGGTGTATACTCAGAATTATTTTGTCTTTACAAATTATAACCTGAGAAAGAAGGGGTATAGTATATTAATTATGAGAATACCATGGTCCTGAAGTCATATTACTAATTTTGAGCACTTACTAGCTGTATGAACTATACAGCTGCTCAAGTCCACGTGCCTCAGTTTCTCCACCTGGAAAATGGTGGTACTAGTGTTCCCCATCTCAGGACTGAAGACTAAATTAAGAGTACATGGGAAGTGCTTGGTACAAGTAAGCCCTCAATAAATGCCAACTGTTGCTGCTGGTGGCACGATTACTATTAATATTATTGCCCTCCTGCTCTCTATAATAAGTAAATAAAGGAAGTAGACATGTACTGTGTCATTGCAGACAAAGAAAAGATCCATCTGAAGGGTCTGGATCTTAGAGCCATGATATTTGGAAAAAAATTATCCTCCCCTGCACTTTTCTTTGGTTCTGTGTGTGGTATCCGCAAAAAAAAAAAAAAAAAAGTAAGAAGCAGCCCTAGGTAGCCTACAGCTGGAGGGCTGTCCCAGGGGGCCCCCTCTCATCCCAGGATCAATAGTGTTCTCTTACAAAACTGCCTGAGGAGAAACTGCCACAGTCCTAAATCAGTGCTCCTTCAGTTCTTTATTGCCGCAGGGCCTTTTCACTTTTTATCCATGTTGCCTCTCCTCACTCCCTCGCTCTGGAATGGGTAGCTCCTTTTCATCTTTCAACAGCTGGCATAAAAGGGATCTCTTCAGAGTGCACTCCCTGTCCACTCCATTTAAAGCAGTATCTTCCAGCTTGCACCAGCCCTTGCAAAAATGTG
>SJYW01045924.1:0-22376 GCA_006410735.1 Raphicerus campestris | reverse complement strand
AAAAAAAAAAAAAAAAAAGTAAGAAGCAGCCCTAGGTAGCCTACAGCTGGAGGGCTGTCCCAGGGGGCCCCCTCTCATCCCAGGATCAATAGTGTTCTCTTACAAAACTGCCTGAGGAGAAACTGCCACAGTCCTAAATCAGTGCTCCTTCAGTTCTTTATTGCCGCAGGGCCTTTTCACTTTTTATCCATGTTGCCTCTCCTCACTCCCTCGCTCTGGAATGGGTAGCTCCTTTTCATCTTTCAACAGCTGGCATAAAAGGGATCTCTTCAGAGTGCACTCCCTGTCCACTCCATTTAAAGCAGTATCTTCCAGCTTGCACCAGCCCTTGCAAAAATGTGAAATTACCTGTACCATTCAAATGTAAATCTCATGACAGATGGAATTGGTTTCTATTTTCTTGCACACCACTGTGTTTTCAGTGCCCAGAGCAGTGTTGGGTGCATAGTAGGTGCTCAACAAACATTTTAATAAAAGTGAAATGGTTAAACATTTATTTGACTCAGTATGATGTTTCTTATGTTGAGATGCCAACAGGAACAACTCTTTCTCTTGTCACATATATACTTCTGAACGTTTAGCTTGTCAGTGGTGTCTCTTGATATACTGTCATTATAAAGAAATGTCTAATCTTAAAACTTTGCCACTCCAAGGACCCTGCTATCATGCTTCCTTCTCACATTACCTTCAAATAAAGTTGTGGACATGCAGCTCCTTTACTCCAAATGCCATTGCTTATCCAGAGGGAGCCAGAAGCTCTGGTTGCTTCCAAAAGGACTGTTCCTTTTTCTGGTATCTATCTCATTATTGTCATGAGGATTAGGAGTCTCAGAACTCAGGGATTTGGGTGACATACCATCCCCTTTCTTATCTTTCTTGAAGCAATCACACAATCAAAATACCTGTCCCAGCTAGCCACCATCTCTTAAGGGCCTTTATCACTTCAAAGTGTAGGTAATCAGATCATCTCTGATCGCAAGACCATCATCGCCAACTTGATTGCTCTAGGGACACTGAGACCACTTCATCTCTTCCCTCCCTGCTTAATTTTTAACATATTGTCTGGTAAACTATAAGCTTCACTTGTTTGTCACTCATCTGTATCCTTCTCACTGGAATATCGGCTCATAAGGTCCAGATCTCTAGTTCGTTATTTATTTCATTTTAATACTGCTGTTTCCAGTACCTCAAACCAGGAGTTGACAAACTTTTCTCTGTAATGACCAAATAGCAAATATTTTAGCCTTTGAAGCCTGTACCATCTCTATTACATATCCTTTTATTTTTCAGCCTTCAAAAATGTAAATGCTCTTCTTAGATTTTGGCCTTTCAAAAACAGGAGCTTGTCCTAGTTGCTGAACTCTGTTATAATCAATGTCTGGAATGTAGTAAACACTAAACAAATAATTATTGATGAAGTATACAACACAAGATCTAATCTGTGTTTGTATTCACAGCTCTACACAAGTTGGTCTCACCCTATACCAGTCATCCTGAATGACTGTTACAGGAAAAATTCACAGCACCTGACTTTCCCCATAAGATCAGGAATAAGACAAACGTATCCACACTTGCCAATTGCATTCAATATCATATGCATGCATGCTGTCATGTCTTACTCTCTGTGACCCCANGAAATGTCTAATCTTAAAACTTTGCCACTCCAAGGACCCTGCTATCATGCTTCCTTCTCACATTACCTTCAAATAAAGTTGTGGACATGCAGCTCCTTTACTCCAAATGCCATTGCTTATCCAGAGGGAGCCAGAAGCTCTGGTTGCTTCCAAAAGGACTGTTCCTTTTTCTGGTATCTATCTCATTATTGTCATGAGGATTAGGAGTCTCAGAACTCAGGGATTTGGGTGACATACCATCCCCTTTCTTATCTTTCTTGAAGCAATCACACAATCAAAATACCTGTCCCAGCTAGCCACCATCTCTTAATGGCCTTTATCACTTCAAAGTGTAGGTAATCAGATCATCTCTGATCGCAAGACCATCATCGCCAACTTGATTGCTCTAGGGACACTGAGACCACTTCATCTCTTCCCTCCCTGCTTAATTTTTAACATATTGTCTGGTAAAGTATAAGCTTCACTTGTTTGTCACTCATCTGTATCCTTCTCACTGGAATATCGGCTCATAAGGTCCAGATCTCTAGTTCGTTATTTATTTCATTTTAATACTGCTGTTTCCAGTACCTCAAACCAGGAGTTGACAAACTTTTCTCTGTAATGACCAAATAGCAAATATTTTAGCCTTTGAAGCCTGTACCATCTCTATTACATATCCTTTTATTTTTCAACCTTCAAAAATGTAAATGCTCTTCTTAGATTTTGGCCTTTCAAAAACAGGAGCTTGTCCTAGTTGCTGAACTCTGTTATAATCAATGTCTGGAATGTAGTAAACACTAAACAAATAATTATTGATGAAGTATACAACACAAGATCTAATCTGTGTTTGTATTCACAGCTCTACACAAGTTGGTCTCACCCTATACCAGTCATCCTGAATGACTGTTACAGGAAAAATTCACAGCACCTGACTTTCCCCATAAGATCAGGAATAAGACAAACGTATCCACACTTGCCAATTGCATTCAATATCATATGCATGCATGCTGTCATGTCTTACTCTCTGTGACCCCATGGACTGTAGCCCATCAGGTACCTCTGTTCATGCAATTTCCAGGCAAGAAAACTGAAATGGATTAGCATTTCCTACTCCAGGGGATCTTCCTGATCCAGGGATCAAACCCACATCCCCTGCATTTCCAGCACTGGCAGACAGATTCTTTATCACTGTGCTGCCTGGGAAGCCCCATTCAACGCTGTGCTGGATGCTTTATCTTGTGTAATAAACGTGAAGTAAAACAGGATTCACAGACAACGCGATTGTCTGTGTAGAAAATTGGATGCCATCAGCCATTTATCTATAATTGGTCAGTGAGTTTAGCAAGATTTCAAGCTGTAAGACTATCATGCAGAAATTAATTGCATTTCTATATGTTTTCAAGACTGTGAAGAGTCTGAGATTTTACCCTAAGCTAACAAGTTAGCCTACCACACTTTCATGAATGTTGGTAGAATATATGAAACTCCTGACTCAGAGAAAAAGAGAGGATCAAAAGAAGTAGACATTTGTATGAGTTCCTTGAGCCCCAGTCTCAAAGGGTGATGTGAAATCGACCCATTGAAATACTTGTAATCAGTTATGTGAAGGAGAGGAACCACATGCTTAGCAAACCTAAATGTTTTATAATAAGCTGTAAACTACCCAAATTTTCCCCAGAGAGAAGCATTTTATTTATTTTATTGAAAAGTAAGCAAATTCTGCCTTTATTATGGAAGGAGATTCTTTCTTTATAACCTAAGATTGTTGATACACTAACATCTTTGAAAATAAAGTCCAAAAGAAAGACACCGTCAGTGCCTCTGCTAATGAGACGTGATGAGAAGGAAGTGACCTACAGAGAATTGTCTTCCATCAGATACNTCTCTAGCACTTACAGTAATGCTAGAAACATAGTAGGTGTTCAATATGTATTTGTTAAATAAATGAGTGGGTGAATAAATCAAAATCATGCTTATTTCAAAAGTATTCTGCTGTCTTAGTTTTAAAGATAATGAATACCTCTGATTTCTACACTGGTTGGTGATACCCTTTTGAATTGTAGTAATGCTTAGCTAGTGTTTTAAAATTAATTTTTGCGGACCATAAATATACAATAACATACCCATTTTTAACATATTCAGGAAAGGAAACAATAATTTATGTCCACTGTCTTTGCATGATTTGAATCAATTCTGTAACTAGCTAACAGGGATACAAGTAGTATACAGAAAGGATTTAATGGATGTTATTATGTGTGTACATAATTGTCTTTCTTGTGCATCTCTTGTTGTTTATTTATCCTTTTTAGGTATTGGAGATATAGTGAAGAAATGAAAACCATGGATCCTGGCTATCCCAAACCAATCACAGTCTGGAAAGGTATCCCTGAATCCCCTCAGGGAGCCTTTGTTCACAAAGAGAATGGTATGCAACACATGCATTATGTATTTCATGAGTTTGCTGAGTAAATGAATAATTTATTCTACTCGTTCACTATGTTAAAAGATTAGAAAGTGCTATACTAGGACCATATCATATTTATATAAACTTTCCTTCATAACTTTGTATTAATATAATGCTCAAGATGTTCTTTGGCCTCAACCTATTTTAGTTTATTATAAAAAGTATTTTTAAAAACTAAAGAGTGTTAATACCTTTGAAGTAACCTCACCTATTTTCTGCTAAAATTCATGTAGAGATAATAATAACAGACATATGTGGGACAGGAAAGGGTCACAAGAAATGTTTTAAATGTGGGTGGAGTCACAACGACACCTAGTAATACAGCATGTTGAGGATTATAATTTTTCACGTGTACCTTTAGATAACTGAGACTCCTATATCTGTTGGGTGAGTCTGGACATTTCTCTCCTCATTCAGAGATTAGTATGAATAAACCATAATAATAATTCAAAATAAAATTATTCATAATATTCCAGGAAAAGGAAAGTGACATGAAATATAGAGGGGGAAAAAACATATCTTCTCAAATAATTTATAATAGGAACAAGAAAAAAATACATTATGTGGGTACTAAATAGCATGAAAAGTCTATAACATATATGTAATGATAACCAAATAAACATCATTCGCAAGAGCAAAATTAAATGCATCCATGGGGAGGAGAAACCACTAAAATTTAAGGAAGAATCAGGGGGGTAAAAAAAAAATCAGTGCCATTCACTGGAAACAATGACTGACCATCAACAAATTGCCAGAGTGTAAATAAGCTTCACACTGAATGCACGCTTGAAAGACCTGGGACCCAGGATGATACCAATCAGAAAAGTCAAACACAAGCTGTGTTTGATCCTCNAATGACTGACCATCAACAAATTGCCAGAGTGTAAATAAGCTTCACACTGAATGCACGCTTGAAAGACCTGGGACCCAGGATGATACCAATCAGAAAAGTCAAACACAAGCTGTGTTTGATCCTCATTGTATGTAACTTATACCGCATTCTGTGTGATGACATCCCACAAGAAAACACTACAGGCAGAGGCTCAGGAAAGAACCCTGAAGCCTGGCTGTGCGCCGACTGGAGCTGCAGTGCTTGGTGTATTCTACTGGCTCAGAGAATCAGAGGGCCAAGTTAGACACGGCCTGTACGTGACAAAAGCAGAAATCCACCCGAGAGGACAAGTTGAGTTGAAACATGTCTGTTTCAGATAAAAAGGAAATCATTAAGAAAATAAAGGAAGTCATGATGCGATCAAATTGGAGGCTGCAAAATCATATCAATAACATGGCAAAAAAAGTGTTTGAAAAACTGTGCAAGTGCAAAGGACAAAGAAGTGAAAAAATCTGAAAGATGATCACATGGAAGGCAGAAAACTGAGACCATGCTCCCAAAATTATAGCTGTCACCAGGAATCTAGTAGAGAAGGAAGACTTCTTGAGGTTAAAGAGGGCTGTTTCAGACCAGATAAAACTGACTCCAGCTAACATTTATAGAATGCCTAGCACTGCTCTAGTCTGCCCTCGATAAAAGTCATCACACCCTACACAGAAATACATGCAAAGTCGATTATACCAAGATCTTACCAGTGATTAAATATAGCACATTTGATAATAGTTTATAAAATTTCTTCCCTTATTAATATTCTAAAATGAGTATAACTTTTATAATTAAGATAACTTTAATAATCATTTCAAAAAGTTGAAAAAGTATGCATAATCTTAATTCCTAGCATATTAACTGTTTTTATTTTCCGTGTCTCTATGCACAAGGCCACTAAAAACTGAGATTTGATACAGGTTTTCTGGAAGTAAACCATAATTGTATAAAAATAACAAAGAAATATTATTGCTGAATCTTGCCCCACAGTTTTTCACATTCTTGTCCATCTGAAAATAATATTTGTTTAAGATAAATGGTTTCTTTACATTCAGAGTTTCATGTTTTCTTTCCACATAACAAAGAATAACTTTGTAAAATAGTGGCAAAAAAACAAAGCATGTTGGAAAAAATCAGTCCTTCCAAATGACAAAAACTACAGAGGAAACTTCAACACATCTGTGTCTTCTGTACCTTACCGGGTACAGCCCTTCTCTTAATATCCTTGAACCCTGAACTCACTTTTGATCTTTTAGGAGTGCCTGTATATTCTTTTTGGTACACTCACCCTTGCACTCAAAATCTCATATTACAGGCATCAATTTATATGCCCATTTGTTATCACCTCTAGTGTAAATTCTTCACGTGCAGTTGCACAGTAATCATTCAATAAATGTTGCTGAAATTAACTTGACCCCTTTTAGTACTCTACACATTCATCCCATAAAGTGAAGGAAATCTATTTGCTTGAAACTCTTGTTCTGTAGGGTAGCAACATTAATCAGTCTGGAAGGTCCTAGTCTAGACTGTTTACCAATAGCAAATTCTCCAATTTTAATTCTCTACTCAGATCTCATGCTTGTGTTTTTAACCTTGAACTCAAATTTTACACGGCGTCTTCCCTTATGTTTCTTATAAACAAGAGCAAGCTCACATTATTGAGTACGCACATTTATATTTAGACTCAAAGTAATTCCGTGTAAGGGTAACATGGACTTGACAGTCATAAAATCAGAGGTGATACAGTAATGAAATGTCTTCTCTAATTCTTCATCCTTCCACCAAGGTAGGAATTTCTTCCTAGGAATCATCTCCTCATCGTAGTTTTCAAAGAAAGGAAAAGGAAAAGAAATTCCCCAAAGCTTAATCTTGAGCTATAGATTTTTGAAGTATATTTTCATATTAAGGTGGAATATGCTTTCCTATAATACCAATACCTATTGATATTATTTCTGCCATCTTGACCAAAGAAATGTGAATATGTGGTGCTGTTTAGTGAGTTCCCACCATCTATCAGCTGTGCTACATAAATTTGTCATCTAACCTAATTGTCCAATACAAATATCTCCTTGCCTCCTTTATAATTACTTATAAATGAGAAAACCAACATCAGCTAGTTTAAGTACTTACTCATGATCATGAAATTGATAGTATATGTCTAAGGGTTGAAACTAGAACATTCTAGCCTCACTGAATTGTTCTAATACACTCTTTCCAAAGAGGAAAAGCTAAATCATCTTCTCCTATGTTTTATCATTAAGGTAACTGACAGTCTGCCATGTCAGACTAAATTTTTCATTTTGTCATATTTGACATACCTTAGTCTTTCTCAGAATGTAGCTTCCTAAGTCATCAGCATCCCAATTTTCACCCGTAACTATTCTTAATTTAACAATTTTCTTATTTTCTACTTTATTTTTAGCCCGACCCTGAAAATAGCTACAATAATCCCAAAGGATATTTGACTTGTGCAAAATATAGTGAAATTACCTCTTGCTTTTGACAGTGTTTTAAGCAGTGGCATGATTTTTTATCATATACTAAAATTATAGTGACTAATCACTGTAATTACCCACCTTCAAATCTCTAATTGCTGTCAAGCCCCACCTCCTAGGTATTCCATATTTTCTCCTTATAAAATGCAATTTTAAGTTTAAAACAAAATTCTACTTTTAACACTGTTTCATTTTGTTTACTGATTACAGCTCCACTTTTACCCTATGAAAAGTTTTGACTTGATTCTGTTGGTATATTCATTCTCTAACCCACTCTCACTCTCTGTTAAAATCTGTCAGTGGGATTCAAGCAAACATTTTCACAAGATTCCGTTAATTTATTCACATTTATTAAACATTAATTATCCTCTTACTAATAAATAATGAGTGGAAACAGAGAGAGCACAGAGGTACTTCCACGCAGGACCAACCTGCGAAGCTGTAACAAGACAGCTGCGGCAGACAGTCTCTCCATACATTTTAGGGTTAAGCAATAGCACAGTCGCCAGTGGAAACCAATCAAATGCAGGAGACAAAAAGGTCATCAAGTAATTCATTACAACCTCACTGACTTCTTTCTCAGAATTTCACAAAAATGATAATTCAGGTAAGACTTCATCGCAGATTTCTACTCTTAGTAAGTATAATATCTACAAGATTATAACATCAAAGTTACTCACAAAAGAAGAAAAAGTGAGTACATAAATTTTTTTCAACCCACTGACATTTCTTAAGGAGTTAAAAAAAAACCCAAATCATTGAATGAGATGAATTTTTCAGGATCAAGGTTGGACAGATTTCTATTATTCTGCTGATGAGACTTCTTGTCTTTGATAAGTGTATTGTGCAAATTACAATTCTATTGTACATAGAGTGTGCTAAAAGTGAAAAATTTGGCCTGCAGACCAGATGATAAATATGGAAATGCAAACTTCTGAATTTTCATGACACCCAATGGTTTTCATAGTAGTTAGCTTTGACTGAAAATGAAAGATAAGGACACTTTCAGCTGTTGGTTTCCGATCTACAAATGTAAGAAGTTTGTTCGCCTGTTTTGAATGTCTGTTTAATTCTAGATCAATGCTATCATTCAGCTATGATCATCGAAGGTACTGTTATTTGGCAGGCCCTCAACATTTCTTTATCCAGGTTTCTGAGTAATTACATTGGCTTTCATTAACATGATCAAATACCAGCTCCCTGCAGAAAATTTTAATCTACACACACCAGTTTTCACTTGGCAACTTGTTCTGATTACAAAACTGCCCTTTAAATCTGAAAGCAACAGCCAATTTTCATGGCATTGAACAGAATGATTTCTAGAGTGAAGTGACCTGAAGTGACGATCAATCCTAGCTGAAATTTTTTGAAGAGATGTCAGAGGTTTTTTGTTGTTGTTGCTATTATTTTAGGAGTGAGATCTATCACAACCTGTGATGTTGAACCAAGGAGTATTTGTGAAAAGACAGAAGTCTCTAAGAGAACTAGTCTTAGAAAAATCATTAAGATTCAGGCTCTAAAGCCAGACCAAGAGTTAAATCCTTTTTCCAGCAGTATTGGGCATATCATTTTATCTCTGAGCTTTAGTATCTTTGCCTGAAAAATATAAGAAGTTAATTCTACCTGACAGTGTTTGTGAGGATTAAAAGATGTCATTTACTAAACTTGTACACAAAGATTCTTCCATAGTAAGTGCTCATTAATAGAAGAAAAAACTCTCATTAACGATTATTAACTCAGAAAGTAGGGATACTATTCAAAATTAGATAGCTCCCAAAAGTGTTAGTGATTATAACATTAAAACCTTTCTTTTTAGTTTGTTGAATTTTATCACAGAGCAAGAATTAAAGTGAAGTCACAAAGAAACTTGACATGAAGAAGCTATGAAAGAAAAACCTGGACTTATTTCTGGGAAAAACAAGAGAACAGTCCTAAGAAAAACACATGTATTTGTAGTTTAACTGTCACAAGTTTACAAGTCTGTTATCTGCATCCATAATATTTTGGAACACAAATCATATGTGTTGCTAAGTTATCTGAGCCTTCTACATACCACCACCTCCTTCTCCATGAAATATAGGTTAGCTGGAAGTATTAAAGACAGAATTATAGATTTATTTACACTCTATTAACCCTTTGCTCTAAAAGGATTGATAATGGCTTTTGAAATTCTGTAAAATATAGCTATATGATAAAAATTTATCATAGTCTATAATAAAGTTAAATACCAAGGACAAAAGGAGAAACAAAATGAGCATGATCTAGAGCTGAAAATGAGATTAGTGCACAAAATACAATAAATATCTATTTAACTATTAAAATTCCTAGCAGACCAAGGATATCATCTCCAGTTTCGTGATTTATGATTTCTTATGACTTCTTTCCCAAATGACAAAACAACTTGTTTCTTAAGAGGAGTACAACTATTCCCANGTACACAAAGATTCTTCCATAGTAAGTGCTCATTAATAGAAGAAAAAACTCTCATTAACGATTATTAACTCAGAAAGTAGGGATACTATTCAAAATTAGATAGCTCCCAAAAGTGTTAGTGATTATAACATTAAAACCTTTCTTTTTAGTTTGTTGAATTTTATCACAGAGCAAGAATTAAAGTGAAGTCACAAAGAAACTTGACATGAAGAAGCTATAAAAGAAAAACCTGGACTTATTTCTGGGAAAAACAAGAGAACAGTCCTAAGAAAAACACATGTATTTGTAGTTTAACTGTCACAAGTTTACAAGTCTGTTATCTGCATCCATAATATTTTGGAACACAAATCATATGTGTTGCTAAGTTATCTGAGCCTTCTACATACCACCACCTCCTTCTCCATGAAATATAGGTTAGCTGGAAGTATTAAAGACAGAATTATAGATTTATTTACACTCTATTAACCCTTTGCTCTAAAAGGATTGATAATGGCTTTTGAAATTCTGTAAAATATAGCTATATGATAAAAATTTATCATAGTCTATAATAAAGTTAAATACCAAGGACAAAAGGAGAAACAAAATGAGCATGATCTAGAGCTGAAAATGAGATTAGTGCACAAAATACAATAAATATCTATTTAACTATTAAAATTCCTAGCAGACCAAGGATATCATCTCCAGTTTCGTGATTTATGATTTCTTATGACTTCTTTCCCAAATGACAAAACAACTTGTTTCTTAAGAGGAGTACAACTATTCCCAGGCTTCAATGATTAGAAATGTCCCTTGAAGTATTTTACAGAGAAGCCTCCTTTTAATGTATTATGCAATGTCCTCAAGAGCTGCATTAGGGCATTCTGTTTATAAGGCTGTTTCATATCTTTTAATACAGGTTGGTACGCTCACACTAATGTGTAATTCTGCACTAGTAATTCTATAAGCTAGCAGCAGTGTTGATGCGTATAGCATGGGCTTTTAACACTCTGTAAAAACAGTATTTCTTTCTCCCTGTTGAGCCATCAGTAGGCATTTGAGGGCCCAGTTTCTGGACCACAACAGCCAGATCCATATCAACAGACAGCTGAGTGGGAATAGGGTTTTCTTCCTATAAAAATGGAGTGGCCTTAACATACATCTTTTAAGTAGCCTATTTAATTAAATTTCTAGACATCTACTCTTTTACAAATAAGTGATTCCTGTGTGTGTGTTTTCCCCCAACCAGGCTTTACATATTTCTACAAAGGAAAGGAGTACTGGAAATTCAACAACCAGATACTCAAGGTAGAACCTGGATATCCCAGATCCATCCTCAAGGATTTTATGGGCTGTGATGGACCAACAGACAGAGAGAAAGAAGGACACAGCCCACCAGATGATGTAGACATTGTCATCAAACTGGACAATACAGCCAGCACTGTGAAAGCCATAGCTATTGTCATCCCCTGCATCTTGGCCTTATGCCTACTTGTCTTGGTTTACACTGTGTTCCAGTTCAAGAGGAAAGGAACACCCCGCCACATACTGTACTGTAAACGCTCTATGCAAGAGTGGGTGTGATGGAGGGTTTTTTCCTTTCTTTCTTTTCTAGGAGTTTGTGGTAACTTGAGATTCAAGACAAGAGCTGTTATGCGGTTTCCTAGCTAGGAGCAGGCTTGTGCAGCCTGATTCGGGCTGACCTTTCAAACCCAGAGGGTTGGGTTGTTGGCCCTGCACGTGAGTGGAGATGCACTCGTGGGGAAGCTTCCATGATGCACAGTAGCTGCTGTTCCTCAGTCCTTTGTCTTTCTTTGTCATTCAGTTCTAGGCCTTTCCTCTGCACGCTCAATGCCCAGTTAATTTTCAGGATTACCTAAAGAGGAAAAAGAAGAAAAGAGTCTTCTTAAAGGTTTCTAATATTATGTTTTATTTGGTTTTCTGACGTCTGAGCCCATTTCTGGGGGGAGAAAAGCAAAATGGAAAACCCACAAATTTTTGCTTCATAGCAAGGAAAAAGAAAAGGCTAAACAAAAAAAAAACCCACCATTGAACTTTCGGGAAAGTGTGAAGACCCAAAACAGCTTCGTCTCCAAAGAAGATAGCTCTCTGACTGCTCTGGCTAGTCTCCTCTGCTTCATTCTTGTCAGGTGGGAGACCTGGAATACACATGCAGGACTTTAGACTGTTGGGACAGCCATTTTCCAACAAACAAGGGGCCAAAATATCTGCAATATAGTAACAGCCTTAATACTACATCCATTTTTCATTTTATACAGCTGTTCTCAGCTATGTCTTCAATGTTTCATCACATTTATATTCACAGCTACATTCAGATGGGACCTTTTGATCGTTTAGAAGTGTTTCCAAGCCCCTTCCTGCCACCTCACCCCAACATCATTGTGATAATCTCCCCAAGTTGTACTAGGCCATTGCCCCAGGCCTTCCATGGGTCTGTCAGGAATATTCATTATAAGGGGAGCAAGAAGCAGTATGTCTTTAAAGTGGTTTAAAATGACAGTCATTTTCTAAGGATATGTGACTCCAGTAATACAGTGGTGTAACCCTTTGAGAACTATCAAATCAGCTTTCAGAGTCTTAGGATCTGGTAAACTATAGAAGTGGGCAATGGTAAAAACAGGCATAGGTTCAAGGAGTTCAGGTTTTTAAAACAGATATCTTATAGCCCCATGTAATTTTAAGTGATTTACAGTACTACATAAATGCATTTATAACAAACAGAAATGATGTTACTTGCCAAACATTTTCTGGCAAATAAAAAGGTATTTTATTAAATATCTTGTAAGAGTGAAATTTTATTTGAACAACTGATTATAACAGCCTGTCTTTTTTGTTGTCATTGTTGTTGTTGTTAGACACACCGAATTTCTGTTTTAAAATCCATTGCATGAAAAATCAGTTTTGCCATGGAACATGCCATTAGCATTGCCATCTTACAAATGAATTAAATTGATGACTCTGAGATTGCATGAATATACTCCAGTGTATTAGCTATCGCATGTTAACCATAGTTCTCAAAGGGTTAGTGTGGCTTCTGGCATTTAGCCATCCATTTGATCACTGACAGAGCCAAGAGACCACCAAAGCATCTCATTGTTGAGTGTAACTTGTCCTCTAACAGCAGTATTGTCATGCTCATGTGACCTGCAGAGCAGGTTTGTATCAATATTTTTTTCCTAGAGAAAAGTCAGCAACTGACAGACCTCTTAATTGATTTTTTTAGGAGCTGCTTCTTGCAGTGAAAGGCTTTACAGCCACTGGGCTGTGAACTTATTAGAGATGGTCAGAAGGAATGCACCCCATGAGTCAGACATTGGCTTTGTGTGAAAGCCAGCTTTTGAGGGGATTAGCTTTTGAAACAATGAACAGCTTGCCTTGAACTTGATTACTGATCTGTTGACTGTCATTAACAACAACTTAAACATTATCTTCTGTGAAAATTTTCCTTGAAGAGTCCTGTTCCATGTCTTTGCCCTTTGACCTTTAACTTGCAAACTGGCACAAGCTGAGGGAAATTTGGTGTTGCTTCTTTATTGGAGTGTTAATTGACCTCTAAAAACCTAATAAGCATGAGTTGTTTCCTTAGAGAGAAAAGGCGCGTTGATGGTGGATCCGCAGATGGACACTTTGCTCTTTACATGCACACTTTAAAAATGCCCTAAAGGTAGAAGTGACTTTTAATTTTCCTTTAACATAATTTCAAGTCTAAACTCATCATTTTAGTACAAATATAAAACTATGGGGTTAAAAAAAAAAAAAAAACCAACCACCTCAGACTACTTCAATGGCCAGTGTAGTTTGGCTTTTATATAAAGCAGGAATTTTATACTAGTGAAAATTTCTTACTCATTTACTAATGATACACATTTCCAGATGATTTTAATGAGTATAGGTATATATTCTTATTTGGAAATGGATAGCTTGGCTGCCTTGAATTTGTATTCATACTCAACGTAGCATGAAAATTAGAATGCCTTTCAGTTAGACTACGTGTTTATAACTCGGTTGGGGAAAATGTTTTGTAATCATGGATGGCATGTTGCAAAGCCTTGCAGACGGTTATTTCTTACAACCTATACGTAAAATGAGACTATGAAAAAAGAATAAAGAAAGAAGAATTGCTAATGGCTTTACAGCAAAACATTATGCAACAGCAGACTGTATTTTGAGAAGATTCTAATGGCGATGATGTATGCGAGGGACAGGGAAGCAAGGGGAGAGAACTAGCTTGAGCCTGTGGCTTTACTTCAGTGCTGCCTTTCTAGAGGGTGCTGGTGCCAGAGTCAGTCACTGCTACTGAGCTTGGAGGAAGGACCATATACATAAGCTCATTTATATGATATTTGCTCGTGGGCGGGTTTAATATTATTCAAACCTTGATGCCAAGAAAAAAAATAACTGGAAACTGTATTTTGCTAAAGACTGAAATGAGGAAGTATGTCATTTGAGGACATATGTAAATCATTGAGGAATTCCATCAACCTGCATTGAAAATTGATTTTTTTTTTTCCTCTAAAATGAGAAAGAAACTAAAGAAGCAATCTTTGGCCTCTTTACTCATTTGTCACAATATCCTGATTCATCGTAAGACTATAAATATATAAGGGCTAGAAAATAACCATAGCATTAAGAAGAGAAAGACTCTATCATTATGCTTGCATTCTGGAAACATCATGGAAAAGTCAACATGGAAAAGTCATATTTTTTTTCAATATGAAATGAGATTTATGTGATAAAATAAGGCATATATAACTAATCTCTTTATTAGAACTTTGAATTTTCAGGTTGTGAGGTTACAAGAGATAAGAAAACTTTAAGTATGGCATAATCACAAACATTGGGATTCTATTTGCTTATTGTACACCAGGCACTTTGTATGGTTGCTAACTCCTCTTTCACTTGGGGTTTGGGGAAAATGTCAATCCTAATGGAACAGTGGAAGGGAGAGTGAGTAATTGGTCTAGCACACTGATTCAAAACCAATGTGAACAATAAGAACAGTTGAGTATCAACAGAGGTATACACCCAGCAAATATTTTTTAACATTCTATCACTGATAATATGGAAATTTCAGACCTAGGGTTTCCTAAGTTGAAATGGAAACACATTCACAATCGCAAAAAATATTTCTCATTCTGTTTCATTATTTCTGATACTTTAATATAAATACAAATGTAAACAAAGTAATTTTTATATGAATTAACTATAGAGTTTACAATTTTAGCCAAATATTATTTTTCTATATATTATTACCTGGACTGAATGAAATAGTAAAATAGCCAATCAGTCTGTATTCTCTATAAAGCAGTAAATCCACATCAGACATGGGGAGAAGGTTGTGAATTTAACTGTTGACCTGTTTTAGAACAAAGTTGTCTTTGATATGGCACCGGAACAGGTGATTATGGATGCTCTCTGCAATCACAAAGATAATATGGATAAGTTAGAAACCATCATTTGATACTAGCAAAGACAAATTCTGGTATAAATCAGAGGACAAGGCTTTTCTGAGTCAGATTGTAATAAATTACTAAGTAATACTTTACAAAATAATTACTAAGTAATAAAGGATAGAGACTGATTTACCGAAACAAGAGAATTTTACTTCTAATATTCAAATTGCTTTTAATCTTTTTCTATTGGCATATAATTTGTCATATATGATAGACTTGTTTTTATTTACTTTCTATGGGTGATTTAAAAACAGTGTGATGATGAGAACATTGCCCAACTTCACTGACAATCCCAGTACCTGGGTGATGTGTATATACTGGATCCTAGGGATAGTAGTATAATGCTTTCCACCTCTGTGTATAAGCTGGTATCTCTAGTATGCTACAAATAGACATCCATACTTTGTGGATCTTATAGTAGAATATGCAGTGTGTTCATATTGACTAAACTCAATGTGCTACCTGAAAAGAAATGGATATTATAATCAAATAGACAAAATAATCTTTTAACACAAAAGTCATGAAAATAATCTTTTTTTTTTAAGTTTTGGAATTATTTCCAGAAACTAATAAAGCAGTGATTTGTGATCGTATTGAATCTGTGAGACCGTTACCTATACTGAGAAAACCTCGTAGCTGGTGGTGAAATCTTTTTCAGCAAACATAGCAGAGAATTCATTTAACTTTTGATTCTCTCAAGAACACATTCCAAGATATCAGAGGTTAAACCAGAACAGACTATCTAAACCAAAAATGTTGAGTTCAGATGAGCCATTACAAATAGCTGTGAATCCAGTCTTGTGATATCAGAAAAGATTCCATGTCAAAAGAATCTAACCATTACATTGCATCTCATACACCTTCATGATTTATTTATTTATGATTTGATTTATGATCACAGTTTATAACTGCCAGAGCATATGTATCTATGTTACAGAGTCTATGTTGCCTAGTAGAGACAACATAGTTTCATCAAAGAAGTTATAATTAAAAAGTTAGAGCTTCCTAAAAAGAAGAAAAACTTCATAATAAAGAATGCAGCAACCAGGCATTGCACTGCACTATAAATTTGAATGCTAAACGTTAAATTTCTTAATATAGAAGTGAAAGAAGAGGAAAAATGAGTTTTTATAAACTATACAAAACATCCTATTGCATTCTTTAGTACAACTGGAAATTTTACTTTAGCCAGTGTAAAAATAGTAGAACCACGCAACTTCAAGCTCTTCGCAGAAGTGATAAGCATGTGATATATCAATGTATATAATTAGACATTGGTTATTAGCTGTTACCCTGCATAAACACATCTGGTACTCATGTATTGCCTTCTAGGCTAAAAATGTCAGTGTTAGATGTTCAGTAAACTCAATTGGAAAGATCTATATAATATTAGAATTTCCTAAGAAAAGCCATGTCCCTAGGATAGAAATTTACCTCAATAATCATATAACACAAAACACTTGGCACAGTAGCAAGGAAGTTGCCTTAGTGTTCAAGTCTCCTCTAATTGTAAGCTGTGTCTTTCATGTCCTACTCAAATCATTTTTCATTTGTTTCCTTTGGTGTAATTTTGAAATGATTCTGATATATTTCAGGTCAAATTAGTAACACCCAGTTGCAAATATCTCTTCCAACATTTTATACATATATCTACTTTGAAATTGAAACCAATAGTATATAAAGCCTAAGGATGAACATTGATTTGGCAAATTCAGAGAAATGGAATGTACAACAGATGTGATATTGCAAAATTTCTCTCACTTCTCTGGTGTNTATCTCTTCCAACATTTTATACATATATCTACTTTGAAATTGAAACCAATAGTATATAAAGCCTAAGGATGAACATTGATTTGGCAAATTCAGAGAAATGGAATGTAAAACAGATGTGATATTGCAAAATTTCTCTCACTTCTCTGGTGTAATAACTGAAGTATCAGCCTTCAATTTCTAAATGCAACTGTTAGCTTATAACTGGATGTGACATGTATTATTTTTTAGAACGAAGCAAATTCTTTACATTAAGTAAGGGTGTAAGATCATGAGTGCTGTAACGCAGTACCTCAGACACCTGTAACTAAAGCTCTTTAAAGAAAATGAGGGCGTAACCAGTAATTCATGTTTAGTACATAAGTATAAAAAGGTACATATTCTGAAGTTTTATGATGATAATTCTGAAGATTTATGAAGACTCTGCTTTTTCATTTTAAAGAACAGCAGGTCTTAAAATGTGTCTTACTAGCTTTGGACTGGGAATAATGTTCAAGTTTGCACCCAACACGTCCTTTACATTCAAGATCACACTGGACAGTGTAGGACAAGCGCGTCATAAACTAGAGTGCTTTCCAGGTGCACGTGGCTTTGCCATGGCCTCTGCTATGGGTCGTTGCGAAGGGAGAAGAAAATCACTTACATAGAAATATGAAAATATGATAATTGTATCCCGTTAGATCATGTAGCTTCAGAGAAAGATGTTACTAACTCTTATTTCGTATAGAGAAACTGGAAGGAGAGAATGGTGAACGTGAATGAAGTAATTCACTTTTAGACTTCCCAAGATGTTTCTTGAGTATCCTACCCACTTGTCTTATCCATGAACAAATACCATTCACAACACAGACATTTCTGTAGCACTTGATCTGTAGTTAGATTGGATCCCAGGAGTAGTTAGATTGGATCTGGACACAGGCCTTTTGACACATGCCTCGCGTGTGATGAGACACAGTGAGATGTGACTGCACGGTAGGATGCTTTTTCCTAGGATAGGCATTGGTGCTGCTTGAACTTGCCACCTTTATTTGAATCTAGGTTTCTACATTGGCCTGTCTTGCCAAGATATGGACGAATAAAGCCTGGTGTGAGCTGTTAATTTGACAAGTCACTAGAATGCAGTTTCATTTGCTCCTATGTACTGTCAATTTGATCTTGTTCGCACTCTATATGCTGACAACCCAGTTGTGAAAAAATACTTTTCTTGAATGAATCATTCAGTGTCATCATTTTGCTACCACTGAAGTTATCGCAGAGGCCACATTTCTGTCTTCTCACAGCTCTTTAGTATATAATACTGCTTGGATATAAGTAGGTTTTTAATTATTTTTGTCACTTCTTTTGTACCTGATTATTCCTTTATATATTCCTGAATACAAAATTTGACAATTCAGTTACTTTTTTAATTCAAAAAAAAAAAAAGAAAAAACAAGAACACGATTTCCAAACAAGTATGTGTGCCTGATTTTTCCCTTCCTTCAATTTTGAAGTGTTTGTTTGCTTTGCTTGTTACCTGAAAATACAGATGGCTGGGAGGGATATATTATTTTGTGCCGTTCTGTACAGTCTATGCCTATATTTGCATTCTTTTCTATTTCTACCTTGCCCACCCCCTTTTTAAACAGATTTGATTTTCCCTTCCCTTCGTGAAAACCAGAAATGAACAGAATTGTACATCATATGTGGAGCCCTGAAAATATGTTTGTCCCTCACAAGTTTCATGCAAAAACTTAGTCCCAGTAAACTTCACACATCTCCAAATCTCTTGCATTGGATTCTAAAGTTTCTAGACTTATTCCCCTGAGAAAAGTGAAATGCTGAGTATGAAGGCTGTTGTCTGTTGATAAGCCAGCTAAGAAAGTTTGCTTCTGGTAACTGTATCTTAAATATATAGGAAATAAATACCATAATACAGTGTTCCTTTTAAGGTACATAATGAGTACATGAATACCTAAAACTTCAATTCTTTGGTCTATATCCCTTTATGTGTAAATGGCATATATATTAAAAAGAGAGAAAATAAGATATTAAGAGGTATTATAGTGGCAGCTTTTTGCTGCCTTGGTTTTGACTACATCAACATTCCATTGTGGACCTCCGTTTTCAAGAGTTTTAGAGACCCATAAAATTTTGCTTCAGGTATAAAAGTCTTGGGGCTTCCCTGCTGACTCAGGTGGTAAAGAATCTGCCTGCAATATGAGAGACCTGGGTTCGATCCCTGGGTTGGGAAGATCCTCTGGAGGAGGAAATGGCAACCCACTCCAGTATTCTTGCCTGGAGAATTCCATGGACAGAGGGGCCTGGAGGGCTACCATCCAGTGCATTGCACAGAGTTGGACACAACTGAGATATTTTTTTTTTTTAGATATAGAATTTTAAAACAATATATCTTGTTTTATAAGAGGGAAATAAATAAATGAAACTAGCTATTTCAATTTTATGCTAATATAGTTTTTATGAACTTAATTTTTTAGTAAAACATAAAATCTAACTAGTCCATAGTCTACTGATGGTTTTTTAAAAGAATTAATTATTGTCATAGAGAAAATTGCCTGCTTTGTCAGTGTAGTAACCTATCTTCGAGATATTTTAAAACTTGTAATCTATATTAACATTATTTGATTCTAACAGTGGATCAGTACGATAATGAATGCAGTTTATGCCATCCATATGAGCTATCTGGTAATAAATACTTGGAACTATATGGCATAATTAGTAAACATATATGTATATTTATATATATATATATTTACTAGGTAGATTACAGAGGGTAAATGCCCATAAATTTAATTTGTCAAGTAAATACCATATATATTTTAAAAAGTTACGCAGACATTTATCTTTCAGAGTCAAAATTATATGCAAGCAATTGCAAAGAAGACTTGTCTCTTGGGTAAACAGTATACATTTTATATCTTGTAAAAATCATTTCTTTCTATATTGTGCTGATGGGAAATTAAAAGGACTTAGCACATAAAATTATTGCAGATTTTATTTAAATAGAGTTAAACTGTGAAGCAGAGAGAAACATGATGAAATGAAATATTTAGGTCATTTTGTTTTGGTTTCTGACAATACCTTTATTTTCAGTCCCCATGATATTCTCAGTTCTGGAGAGAGCATTGAAATCTTTGTCTGGATTGTTCACATTACACTCCACACTATTTCATTAAGTTTTTGATCATATGTAGTCTTCTGTGTGCAAGGAAAGAAATAAATAACACATTTATTTGCTGAATGAGTCATAAAGTTTGCAAGTTGTTAGTGATTTTTTGCCCACACAGGATTCTATACATTTATACCATCTTAAATCTGGAATATATATATATATATATATATATACACATATACACACATACACACATATATATATTTCAGATAGCTTCTACTGACAAACACAAAGCTTGTTTGTGTGCAAATATAAGGCTAAATAAATGGTGCTAAAGTGTATTATGACTGTCAGATATAATCAGGCAAACTTTTGTGGTGCTTAAATTAATTTTTTCATTGATTTATTAATCAATGCATTGAACAGTGTTTATTATTCACAAGTTGTCTTTTACTGGTAAATCAGGCCTCATAGCACATTGTTAAATAAAATGGTTGACTAGTCTATGTAACAGCTCACCAAGCTACTATCTCTTTAACTCCTTAATAATGTTGCATCATTAAAGGTCAAGGGATCATAATATTAATCTTATTGCTGTAGACCATTAACATGACTGAACTTTTCCACAAAATACTTATGTTTACAATGCTATAACCCTTTGACTGCTGCGGCAACCTTTAACCACATAAATGTCACAAGCTGGAATCATCAGCATGGTTCTTGCCATGGCAATCAAAGAGTTAAGGGCTGTGCAGTGATTTGTTTTGTATTTATTAATTTATATTTATTTTGTTTCCATTCAAGAAGGGGGTTTGGGTGGGGCAGTTTTGTCTGCTGTACGTGTCTTAACCTAGGGAAGGGTTAAATGGCTTTTTATACTATTGCCTCTTCTGTGTTTGCCATCAATTCATTGTGTTGTAATTTAAAACAAACTGTCAATAAATAAGAGAACAGAAAATGGCTCACAGACACTGTGGTTTTACTCAATGAATGATTCACATACGTTTATGGTGATATATAGCAGTAACCTTTGCTATCTGTGTCTTCCTAGTTGATATAAAACATAAAGAACTCTAGGGAAATTTAGGCCAAAATCTCCTGTGTGTTTACTTGAAATAGTAATTATATTAAACTGGCCATGTCAAGTAGAGCATTGTTTAACTACTAACTAGGTGCCTATGACTGTAACCAAGAACAAGAGCGGGAAGTATTACTACATCAAATGTATTTCAGGCGAGTAGCCATGGACATAGAATATGCTAGGATTTCACTGCCGCTTGACAAAAATAAAAATTATGTTTTGGATAAGTGAGTATAATTTATTGATTAAAGTCATACATCATGACTGTATAGGTAATTTAATCAAACAAGTTAATATTTATATCAAAAATCTTTGGCTGAATCCCATTTAACAATTTTTTTTTCCTTCCTTTTTCTTTAAAGGATAGGGCTACAGTAAAGAGTCCAGGGGTTGCAAAAGATTCCGACATGACTTAGTACCTAAACAACAAACAAAACGGTGACCGTGAATAGACTCACAGAGAGAAAGCAGGAGTGAACTCAAGCAATTTCATATCTAATAGTTTGATAAATTGCTTTTCTTACAATATCCAATAAGTACATGTAGCCAAATGTCTAAGCAAGTGTTTCCTAAGAAGCAAATCTGACATGTATCATTAGTTCTGAAAGGTCATCTGAATTTGAAGAATTAGGGAAGCATGTTGGGAACAACGACTGAGCGACTGAACTGAACTATTGAGAATAAAGGAAAATGTGTTCTGTCACACAAAACCAAGGTGCCTTGTGCACCAAGAAGTCACTGTTATAAACTTTAATACGCACAGGAAAGAGGAGCTTTGAAGCAGTGCACTAAGGCAATCCCAGGAGGAGAATTATCTGAATCAGAAACAGGCTAGAAAGACAGAGAACTGTTTGCGTCGTCTTTGAAATCTTCATCTAGGATGAATCTCTGGAATTTTGGAGATCTTTCTCAAAGAGTTCAAAGAAATACTTGCAAATAAGGGTCGTTGTGCTTTTCGAACATGTCAGCATATAAAAACCTACAAGATTTAGTCCGCCAACAATTTATTTATTTTTATTTTATTTTTATTATTTATTTTTATTTGTAGAAGGCTTTCAAATAAAAGATTACCTTTATTTTTACA
>SJYW01045919.1:0-13547 GCA_006410735.1 Raphicerus campestris | reverse complement strand
AATTTTTTGATGCTATTTCAAACTTAATAAGCAAGTGACCTGAGCTTGGATAAGTAGTCTCATACACTTGGGATAGTATTGGATCATAGATAGAATTGGATCACATCTGCTTTTTCAGTATTTGCTTTTCAGTAAAATAATTTTCTTGATTTTTCAAAATATGCTTTGAAAGGGCACTCCTACACAGCCTCTCATTATGCGTAATCTCTGATGTGGTTACTATAGTTTGAATATAGTGGAAAAAGGTGGATGTTGGTTCTGCATGTTGTCAGCACTTTCCAGTGTCCCTGGTGCAGTTAGATAGATGATAACTTCTGCCTTCTGATAACTAAAGGAGCCAGAATCTATTGCAGTCTTTTTTTTTTTTTTTCCTGAGCCTGTTTGTTTTACCTGTATGTTCTGTATTAACCTGTGATTACAGGTTGGTAAGCNCTACACAGCCTCTCATTATGCGTAATCTCTGATGTAGTTACTATAGTTTGAATATAGTGGAAAAAGGTGGATGTTGTTTCTACATGTTGTCAGCACTTTCCAGTGTCCCTGGTGCAGTTAGATAGATGATAACTTCTGCCTTCTGATAACTAAAGGGGCCAGAATCTATTGCAGTCTTTTCTTTTTTTTTTTTCCTGAGCCTGTTTGTTTTACCTGTATGTTCTGTATTAACCTGTGATTACAGGTTGGTAAGCATTGCATTTTTGCCTCCTTCGATGTGTCAGTTGATGTTCTTTCCACCCTCTTTCCTTTCTCTCCTCTCCTTTAGTTTCCCCGAATAACCATAGTCCTCTACCTTTATTTATTTGTCCTCTATATTTCTTGTCTGTCCTAGAATGAACTTTTTATTCATCATATCTCTTTTAGATAGCATTTTTCAAATCATAATAATTTTAGAAATAAGACCAAGCAAATTTCTCTATGACCCCAAACTGCCAAGTTCTCCCATAAGACTGTAAGTTGCTTTCTTCACATCATTTTATTCTATAATAGATTGTTTGGAATAATGAATGGATAGGACTGTTTGTGAGAGGAAAAACCATGTTTTGTCTGGATATATATATCTTTATAAATTATCAATCCTGTTTCAAGCCATAGAAATAAAAAGCGGTCCTAGCATTATTTATCTCCTTCAAAGACAGGCAAGAGATGCTCTCCCAAGAGGCTTCTTTAAACATGGAAAATAGTTGCATGTATTTTATTTTTGAAAATAAAAGTAGTTAAAGAACTTTAAGTTGGTCAAATACTTTTCTGCCATTAAAGCTTTTAAAACTCAAATGCATAAGTATGTTTCCCAGGTGAATTCTGCTATGCTAACTTCAGTGTTTTATATGTTTTGGTTGTGTTAATTTAATTACACTCCTTTTGTGTGTTCATCACTTATATTTTCTATTCAGAGATGCATGATATTATAGTTTGCAGCTACCTTTACTGATAATGGGATTTATTGATATGAAGACTTGGGTGTTTCATTAACTTCGATTTCTTTATTCCATAGTGGGAGTGGGGTGTCTTGATTAGTTCGTTAGGTTGATGATTATAACATAGTTTTCACATAACTATTATAATGGTTCACTGGTTTTGATTGTTCAAAACAAGGAAAGGAAATTACTTTAAGTTGGAACTTCTCAGGCTTCCCATGACCCAGCCCATGTGTTTGTGGTCTCAGTGATCTGTCTACTAGAGCAGCTTCATCCTTCCTTGTTTAAATATTAACAAAGACTTGCCTGCTATGAAAACTGGGCTTACGTGTTAACTCTTTGCAAAGATTGATACTGCCTTGGCAGATTGCAGATTGTTGAATTCTCTAAAAATGCATTATTGTATTCTAAACTTTTGTGAGTGCTGTTCATGTTAAAACAGTTTATAAAGTTTGAACATCAATGACATTAATCATGTCTGTAATAATTTTCTTTTCAAGTATTTGGTATTCTCAGATATAAAGATTTCTGAGTCCTGTAGTTCCCATTTCTGTTTACTTTACTTTATGAAGAAAGAAATGGCAACCCACTCCAGTACTCTTACCTGGAAAATCTAATGGATGGAGGAGCCTGGTAGGCTACAGTCCATGGGTTCGCAAAGAGTCAGACATGACTAAGCGACTTCACTTCACTTCGCTACTTTCTTTAGTAATGCCAAGTAGATCAATTAATCCTATTTTGAGGCTCTCATAGAAGTGCTTAAAATTAATATAATTAAAAAAACTTCAGTGTACCTAAGTTCTTTTATTGTAACTGTCTTTTTAGAGAATTGGTGTGTGGTACACTGCTTTTATACTCTGCTTGTGTATATGTGTTTTCTTACTATTTGGAAAAGTTTGTCTTCATTTAAAGACTCTACTATTTTTGTTTAGTAAAATGTGGCAAGAATAGTTGAGACTGTAAACTTAGGGAAAATAATCCTAGCAGCTTTATTACATTTTTTAAATAGAGAGTAAAATTGTGGGTTGATTGTAGTGTTGTCTGTTTCAATATGACTGTCAACAAAATAGTAAATTGTATTGGTAATTCTTCTTTACTACTTTATAGCTGAGTTTTATAAAAATAGTAATACAAAGTGAAAAACCATGTTAGGTCATGTTAGAGGAAGTAAGCCAGAAACAAAAACACTAATACAGTATACTAACACATATATATGGAGTTTAGAAAGATGTGAGACTGTATGTGAGACAAGTAAAGAGACACAGATGTATAGAACAGACTTTTGGACTCTGTGGGAGAGGGAGAGGGTGGGATGATTTGGGAGAACGGCATTGAAACATGTATACTATCATGTAAGAAACGAATCACCAGTCTAGGTTTTATACAGGATGCTTGGGGCTGGTGCACTGGGATGACCCAGAGAGATGATATGGGGAGAGAGATGGGAGGGAGTTCAGGATTGGGAACTCATGTACACCCGTGGCGGATTCAATGTATGACAAAACCAATACAGTATTGTAAAGTAAAATAAAAATTAAAAAAAAAACCCAGGAGCAAAAAATACATAAAATTTTGACATCTTTGAAAATTTTCTTAAAAATATTTTGTAGCCAGTAAAATCATATATCACAGACAAGTGAGAAAACTGGCAACATAGGGTAATTTGATGGCTCACATGTTACTGGACGGGAAATTGAAATCTGATCCTCTTTTTCTTGAACATTTTGACAGAAGGATTTACTTAATGAGACAAGTTGTAGGTTGTCTTCTATTAGGTGATGTCATTGGCCCTTCCTTAGCAAATCTAATATTGCTAGCAACTGATGTTGAGAAAGAGTGCTCAGTTAATATTAAAGTTTTGTAACTAATGTTTGTTTGAAGATGCACGTATTTCTTTGAAACCTTTATCTCATTACCCTCTCCAAAGCATACAGCATACATGCAGCCATTAGTTCGGAGACTGCAAGAATGAACACCAGTTTCCCTTACTTAATGGTTTGAGGATAGAAAAATTCATTTGCAGAATCTCCAGTTAGGAGATCAACTATGGACGGATTTTTAAGTAGAAACTTAATCAGTACTACTGTTTTATAACAAAGCATATGCTGTATTGAGTAAGAAAGAGATAGTAATTGAAATGTCTTCATGAAAGATGCCTTCCAACACATGAAGTCTTTATTGTAACTCTGAAAATACAAGTGCACCATTTCTTGAAGCTGCCCTGAAGTCTGGTGCTGTAATGAGTGAGAATCATTGATTGAGACTATGCAGGGTTATGCTGAAATACTTGGCTCTGATGCTCACAGTGTTGTGTTTAACAACCCACACAAACTCCTTGGTTCTCCATTTCCTGGGCCATAAATTGTAGGATATGGTAGGCCCCTTCAACTCGGAAATTTTAGGAGTGTTGGGAGTCTGCAATATAAAACTGAGCTTCTGACCCTGTCATTAGAAGGAAATGGTGACATTTTGGACAGTGATCTCTAGCAAAAGTTACTGTAATGTCAGTAGCTTTTTCTTGCAGCCTAATCTCCACATGCCAGATTTTCCTTTTTTTCCCCTATGTTGTCTTACTTACAAAACAAATCTGAAGGCATTTGTGGCAGACACACTGTGCATTTTTCTTTTCCGTGTCTTCATATTCTCCAGTGAAGAGGGTCTTGAATAAAGACGGTTCCCTCAGTCCTTTGCCCTTATTCCATTCCCTGGTATCACCCTCCTAGGTGGTGACAGGCTGTGTACTTCCCAGTGTTGCTTAAGAGTTTCATGCTTCTCTAAAGCATCTTTCAGTTCTTCCCTGGGGCGTGTTTATTTTGGGGCTTTGAGACAGGTATTTTGCATCTTGGTGGCTGGGATTGCTGGGGGAGAAAAGTAATTTGAGAGGACTGAATGTAAGACATGAACTTCACTTACAGCAGTGATTCTCTAGAGTGTTTGCTGGGAGGGGGACCCTTTCCCAGAATGGCAAGATAGTAGGGTCTTTTATTTGAACCTGGGGAAGCCAGAGGGGCTGGAGACCCTGCCACATGGCCTCTCACCTGGATTCATTGCCTTGTGAGTCATTGGTATGATGCTGAGGATCCTGTCACTCAGGTGACCTGGGTGGGAAGATAGCCATGGCTGTCCGGGCACTTACGCTTAGACTACCCAGGCTCAGGTGCAGTTCCTGGTGCCCTACTTCTGCCTTCTTTCTCTTTCTTCATATCCAAGAAATTGTATCAGAGTGCCAGTGAGTGATCTGAGAAGGATGACCTTGAATCTACTTTGATTTATACATTAAAAAAAAACCATTTGAAAACCTGATTATCATTATCAATGCAATTATTTGTGACCTATTTCCTAGCCCTCCAGAGGTTTAAAGATAAATGGAATCTGACTTTAACATACAGTGCTTTAAAGTTGTAAAAATCTCCCTGCTTTCTTCCTTTAGAGAAGCATCATTTGCATTATAGGTCTTGATAGGATTACAATTGCATTAATTACAGTAGCAACTGTAATTAACTTCTTTCTGGCTCTTTGTAGCTTACCCTTTCGTATGCGTTAATTCATTTGTGCTCCACAGGAACCTGGCATTGCTGATTATACCGTAATTATGGTACATTGCACTATACCATAAGTTGAAACCTAGTCCTCTAATCTCCAGTTCTGTTAAGCTGCTTACCTTGAATGGAGGGAAGTGAGAAAGTGACACCTATTTATTATCTCCATCCCTCCTGACTATTGACTAAGGTCCTGGCTCGCCTATTTCTAGTTCCGTCATATTCTTCACATATTTCGTTCTTTTTTGTGATTTCTTTTTCTGTCTCCTCCTCAGTTTTGCATGCGATTTTATTTTTTGCCATCATAAAAAACTTTTTTGTAAGGAGTTGATAAAGATTTGCTGGTGGCTCAGCTGGTAAAGGGTCCACCTGCAATGTGGGAGACCTGGATTCAATCCATGGGTTGGGAAGATCCCCTGGAGAAGGGAATACCCACTCCAGTATTCCAGCCTGGAGAATTCTGTGGACCGTATACTCCATGGGGTTGCAGAGTCAGTCATGACTGAGCAACTTTCACTGTACTTCACTTCAATAAAGATTTGCCATATCTTTAAAAAAAAATTCTGAAAAGCATATTTTAGTCTTAATCTTGTTGTAAAGGTATTTAATTTAGGAAATGAGTAAGTACACATATTCGTTAACTGTAAGCAACCAATAAAAAGTTAATCTAATTAAAAAAAATGTAAGAGATTCTGCAGAGCATTCTCTTGGGTGTTTTTTTAAGGGTAATTTTTGAGGATTTTAAAGTAAAACAAAGTTTGTACAGTTTTTACTGTCAAATGATTAGGCCAAGAAAATCCTCCTGTGTTTTTTAAGGATATAGCCTATGTTCTAAATTTTAGTTTTGTGTTTAGGCCAGATAAGTACTGAAGCTGTAACCAGAGGATTTTGATGTGGATAGCTTTCAGCCTTTAATATTTCATAATCAGTATTAATTGTAATTTCTTGAATTAAGATAGTTTTCTTTTCCCTCCAGTATTCAACACTCAAGGTTTGAATTAAGCTTTAAAAATAATGTTTGACCAGTCTTCTGATTAGAACTAAGAATTCATCTCAAACCCACATAATTTCTACCTCATAAACTATGTTTAGACACATTTAATTTTCGAAGGTGTGGTTTTTCACAGTGGAGCTCCTTTATGCCAAGTCTTAATAAGTCTTTTCAGTGAATTCTGATTTTAGTGATAGGCTGGTTTCAAGAAGTGGAAAATGAACAAGCAGGATTGTAGCAAAGATCTGTGCTCGCTGAGTTAGTAGTGCGGTGCCCAGACGTGCTGGGAAATGTATGTGGAGGTCATGTATGTAAGTTGGCGCCTCTCTTGCTTGTCCTCCCACACCACCGTGTCATTTCTCCTTGAAGCCTTTCCTGATCTTTTTCCTTTTTTAAGGGAAGCTGACCACTCGCTCATGGTGAACCACTGCACTTAAAGACGTTGATCACCTCTGGCACTTCATCCCAGTTATTTGTTTACAAGTTGTTTTCCTCAAGACCTTAAACCCCTTTAGGGCGGAAGTCACTGTGGTGACTCAGGACAGGATAGTTTTCTGGGGGTCGGGGTGTGTGTATTTGGGGACTCTTTATCTTGTACCTAAATAACAAATATAATATTTCAAACATGCTTCATTTTCTTCCTCATCGGTGGCACTGTGGAGCTTTCTGTTCCAGCTATGCGTGTGCATTAGTGTATTGCGTTGTGATATAAAATGTGCTTCCTCTTTGTTTTCCTTATGTTTTTACACTTGTTTCACTGTCCACATTTCTGCAGAAAGGCAGTGATGATGCCTGTCACAAGGGGTTGAGGACCATGAGTGTGAATTTAAAGACAAGAAGCAAGTGCCAGATGCCCCCTTCCCTTCCTTCCTTCCTTTGAGGCTGCTTTTATACTCTTCCCACCTCTCCTCTTGTCATATTTTATAATGACTTGAATAATAGCAGGAGAACTTAACATGTTCATTTGTGATTGGACTTGGGNTGCTTCCTCTTTGTTTTCCTTATGTTTTTACACTTGTTTCACTGTCCACATTTCTGCAGAAAGGCAGTGATGATGCCTGTCGCAAGGGGTTGAGGACCATGAGTGTGAATTTAAAGACAATAAGCAAGTGGCAGATGCCCCCTTCCCTTCCTTCCTTCCTTTGAGGCTGCTTTTATACTGTTCCCACCTCTCCTCTTGTCATATTTTATAATGACTTGAATAATAGCAGGAGAACTTGACATGTTCATTTGTGATTGGACTTGGGGACTGGAGCTTCAGTTTTTGAAAGTTAAATGTGGCTTGCAGGTTTTCAATTCTTGTATAATATCATTCTCTCTTTCTTTTAAGGACCCTTGAATGCCATCTGTTATTAGGTCTGTTATCTCTGCTTTCCATTCCTGGTACAGTAATTTGGGGAATATGGGTTTGAGCATGACCAATGATTAAGTTTTTGGATTACTGCCATGGGTGCTTTACTTACTGAAACTGAAGTGTTGAGTAGCTTTACTGCTGTAAACATTAAAGTTTTGGAGCTACTTAACTTTAGAATTCAGGAGAGCCTACTGTAGCCAATGACCTGAGTTCTTTAAGAATCAGTACTAAGGGAGAGTTACTGACATGGAACTGCTTGGACATTTGAGTATTTTGATGTACACTTGGTTTAGATTGTGAAAAATAAGTTGGCACCATACAAGTCTCTTCTCTGTCATAAAAGATATATCCACTTGGAAAAGAGGTAATTAAAGCATACAATTAAGTGCTTTTGGTAGTTTGCCTCCAGAGGGTATCTCCATTAATGAAGATATCTTGCTTATGCAGATTTTTTATTATAAGTATTCTTTGTCCAGTGTGATGACTTTAAAATAGTAGCTATTAGTTATACCAATAATGCTGTGCAAATAAAAGAAAAAAAATTGCCTTAGAACATTGCATTCCAACATGTTTTCCTCTTTACATCTTCCATAATTCCAGCTGCTTCTGCTGCTAAGTCACTTCAGTCGTGCTCGACTCTGTGTGACCCCATGGATTGCAGCCTACCGGGCTCCTCTGTCCATGGGATTTTCCAGGCAAGAGTACTGGAGTGGGTTGCCATTACCTTTTCCCCATAGTTCCAGATCATACATTAATTTCACATCATTCTAATTACAATATAAATACATTTTTGTGCAACAAGAGTTTTGATACTAAAATAACCCTCAAACTTTTAGTGGGGTGGGTTAGGCTTTGTATTCTGTTCTTGTCTTGTCTTCCTCTCCAACCCCAATCTCTGAAAATGCATGCTGGTGACATCAGAACTTTAGTAGGCTTTTTTCACTTTTACTTTGATTCACGCTTTGAATTCTGTCTTTTTGGACAATTGATTCTTTTTTTTTTTAAATTTTACTTTATTTTACTTTACAATAGTATATTGGTTTTGCCATATGTTGACATGAATCCACCACGAGTGTATACGAGATTCTTATTCTTCTTCTCTTACTGTCTTTTTCTATGTGTCATTGTTACAGTTAACATTAAAAATTTTCATGACTGCTGAAATCTTAGTAGTTAAAATTGGCACTCAAATTGTATTGATCTTGAGTTTTTGCATCAATTCTGGAATTTCACATAAAATTTTCCAGCTTAGATTAGCTGCTTCTCTCACTTGACCCAACTTCTTTGTTTTACATTGCTCTCTTCTTTTAAGATGACAGTATTTCAAGAGAGTTACTAAGTGTGACTGTTGGAGAATGCTGGCTTTCTTGGGAGGAGCCTACATCTAAAGAATGATATTGGTTGGAGTAGACACAAACTTTTGGCCAAATTTTTGTTTTTCTGTGTAATTAAGTAGTTAAAAAGCCTTTGGAGGCTATGCCAAGAAACAATGCCAAGCATTTTGTAGAAAAACGGAGTAAATTGAGCATTGGCTTTCTAATATTCTTAAACCATATTCAAATTGATGGGACTGTATTTACTTAGGTGAGAGTTGTGTTTGTAGTGCATTTACTTGTTTTTAGAAGTTTTTGCTTGAGTATATATCTGTCTTCTCTTACCTCTGTCCCCAGCATCGTGTTGGATTGCTTTATTAGGAAGTTTTCCAGCGGGCTGACCCAGAGCTTAGGGTTCAGATAGGTCTTTGGAATGTCTATTAATAGGACTGAATTTGTGTGAAGTGAGAGCAGTTAATAAGGGATGAAAAAATTTGGCATGAGGCCTCTCTGGTGGTGGTGGAGGTGGGTGGTCACATATTAAGGAAATAGGGAATGACCTTTAAAATTAGGTGGAATGGATGAAATATTAAAGGAAAGTCTGGCTGTTTATAGAGCCGTTAGAAGAAAAAGAAAAGGAAAAGAAATAAACAATTGAAATACAAGCTGCCAGATTACCAGTGCTTCTCTAATGTGTAATGATATCCTGAGGCTTTTGCATGACTCACTTTAGTTTGAAGAATCAGAAGGGGAGGTTTGATTTTTATATGGAAACATAGGTTAATTAATAAATATGTATTTTGTAGGTAGTCCTGTTTCTATCACTCTGTGTGTGTGTCTATTTATATATACACGTATATTCCAGGGGTTGGTACATTTCTGCTTGTAAATGACCATTATAATTGGATTCCTGATATGTCGACAGATTGGGTTTTCTAGTATGTGTGAGTGGGATGTTTTTCCTCAGCTCTAATAACATTCAATGCAGTTAGCCCTGTGAGATTTGGAAAAGATTATTTGCTCCTGAAGAATCCAAAAGAACATTGAATGTTAATTCAACAAGTATAGCAATTATTGTTCAAAACATGCCTTTTTCATGTAGGTTTATCAGTATTATGAATTCACAGGTATGCATAAATAGTGAATTATATAAAGCAAACTAGCTTTAGGTTCCATACTTTGTAATGTGTAATAATTTTAGCTAATAAAATGGTTTAGTAACATTCTTTACTGAATTAGATCAAATGTAAAAACCAGCACAGAATCAGGGTTTTGTAGCTGATTTATAAATAACTGCTGAAAGCCTCAGGCTTAAAATTAAATTTGGTTTAACAGGACGAATTTTATGTGACACTTGTAACAACTTAGAGAGATGTTTATTAAAGGTAGTTAATAAGCCCACTGAGACATATTTGACCATTATTTAAAGGAGATGAAATGTGAATTTACATTGAAAATTGGAAAGATAAAAGATCTCTGGAAATAGAACATTTGAGTGTGTCCCATTCTACGTATAAGGCAGTCTTCTTTTTTCATCCTTGCAGTAAAACCATACATTTCTGTTTTAATCACTTACATCTTTATTTCTGTCTCCTCAGAGGTCTCATGTTATTATCAGTTGACCTGGCCATCCTGAGCATAATTGTTTTCAACTGTTCCTATTAATACTTCCTCCTCTTATTATGTGTGATTGAAAAAGTTAAAGTTACTCAGTTGTGTCCAACTCTTTGCGACCCCAAGGAATTCTTCAGGCCAGAATATTGGAGTGGGTAGCTGTTCCTTTCTCCAGGGAATTTTTCCAACCCAGGGATCGAACCCAGGTCTCCCACATTGCAGGTGGATTCTTTACCAGCTAAGCCATAAGAGAAGCCCAACAGTACTGGAGTGGGTAGCCTATTCCTTCCCCAGGGGATCTTCCCTATCCAGGACTTGAACCACGGTCTCTTTCATCACAGGCAGATTCTTTACCACCTGAGCTATCAGGGAGGCCCATTGAAATGATGTAAAAATTAATATTTTCACTCGGCTTTTCTTTCAAATTCTGTTGTCCTGTTTTGTTTTCTTCCTCTCCTTCACTTTAGCCACAAAGGGTGATGAAATTCACAGTAGTCACAAAATAAATCAGTATTCATTGAACAGCGTTCTCATTCCGTTACAGTGCTAGGCATCAGTGACCATCCAGAAGGAACTGAGCAGAGAAGCCATGTGTGTGTGTCTAATGATGGTCCATGTGGCTTGGTCCCTTCAGAAGTATAGCATGTTCATTTTCAATATAAATTTGCTCTCAGAGTTTCCTTTTTGCCTTCCAGATTTTTATTCCTTGAGCATGTGTCCCTTTCCTATCCTTTTTTCCTATCTTTCTATCCCACAGATAAACCTTTTTAAAGAGATCTTCAGTTTTTTTCTTTATTTTGCCAAATTTCAGTTTGTTTTAGAGGGTAATAGTGATACCTACTCATATAATGGGTAGTGATTTGTATTAATATTAAGAGCATATGTTTTTATTCTATGGTCTGTAGATATAAGGAGTTAATTTGTTACAGCAATTCTGTTTGCAAAAAGATTTTTAAAAGAGATATATAATAGGTGTAAAAGTTTTATGCTGCTAGCCTGTTTTTATTTTTATTTTTAATAATCATTATGTGATTGAATTTCCTGTCTTTCATCTTTGGATTATTTCCTACTTTATTTTTAGTGTAGTATATTTTTTCAATTAAAAAAAACCCAGACTATTGTTAGATCTGCCACTCTTTAATGAATCATTGGATTGGAAAATAACTCATTATATCATCAGGCAGAGATATGTTCCTTTATTTGCATGTAGATAGTGGAGATGAATAATTTATCAAATGTTATTAGTACGAGCTCATATTGCTGAAGTCTCAGCAGGATATAATGAAATTTGTCTCATGCTAGTATGAAAATAGCATGCCTTTGCATAGTCATTATTGAACTTTTGGCATCTCTCAGAACTATTATGTTATCATGCCAATCTTGCTCACCTCTTCATTAACTGGACTTGTGATGGAAGAGTTGAACTTATCTTGGAAATCTGTGAAATCTGGTATGCCAAATGCTTGCCTAAGTCGAGCTATGTTTCTCCATCAGAGCAAGAATTTTTAGAGTAAATGAAGTACTTAATGTTTCTTATTAAAGTGATTAGTACAAAAAGGCTATGACTAATGGTTTTATTACTTCTAGTCCTGAAAAGCTATCTGTACAGAAGATGTTTAAGCAATATATCTTTCTGAATTGAGGGATGATGAAAAATACATATAATTGCTTATATGAGTCTTATATCTGTGCTAATTATGTATTTGAAGTTATTTTAAATAATTGCTTTAAAAATTTTTGGCTTTGATTAGCTTGTGGCATGACTGTTGTGAAGGTCAACAGATCTCCCCACAAGCAGCAAATGGTCAAAAACAAACCATTCTGGCACTGTGGAAATTGACCAGTAGCAGTCCGCAAACTGAGAAGTGTGTCTTTCTGCGAACAGGTGAACTTTGGGTAAAAACAACGTGAGTCTAAGGTATCTGTGCTTTTGGTTAAGAACAGTGTGAGTCTAAGGTGGTAAGGTTATTTTCTTTCCTCAGCTCCATAGGCAAGGTTGTTCACCTAGGGCAGAGCAGGCTGTGAAAACCGGCAGCCTCACTGCTGCACCAAGACGCCTCAGTTGACTTGAAGAACTGTGTAGACTTTCATGGCAAGTGGCTAGGGGTAAGGAGGTTTGGGGCGGGGTAGGGGGCCCAGTGGTAGGTAGGGGATGGAGTGTCTCTGACTCTATATACCTGAAGCTGTAGCTTGTTTGGCAGAAATAGTAGACAGACAGCCTAGCCACAGCTTTAGCAGAGACTTCTGAGAAGTGAGACAGAGAGAGGATGCTTGATAACTCTTCACAGACTGAAAGTTGATCAGAGGGTACGAACGCCCAGCAGGAACCAGAGCGGGCCCAAGCCACTTAAACTTACCTGTCTGCTGGAGCTTTCATGCACACCCTGAGAAGATGGGAGAAGACCCAGAAAAGTGCAGGAGAAAGTAAAAGGTGGGGCAGACTTGAAAATGGCCCTAACATTGAATGCTCTCAGCTCACACACACAGATTAGTCAACGACACGTAGTTAGGAATTTTACTGGCTTAAGGTGTTTAAGCATATGTTGACTAGTCCTTCACTTAGCTTTGCTATGCAGATACAGAATTGATTGCTAGAAAGTTATGTCTGGGGACATAAAAGCCAAAAAAACCAAGAAGGGAGATCAATGGCCATTCATTGTGGAGACATAGAATTCATAGATTTAGTCCAGGTGAATTACTAAACAAAGAAAACAGCAGCCTTTAGGGGATAAATCTGGATTGAGAATTGCTGCAGTATATTACCTAAAATTTCTAATATTTAATAAAATATTATAATAGATACAAAGAAACCAAATATACATGTAAGTGAGCTATGCAGCAGACATTAAACACAACCTTGTAAATCAACTATGCTTCAATGAAAGGAAAACAAAAGCAAGTATAACCATAATCAAGGTGGGACAAAGCAGTAAGTATCCATTGTCTTTGGCCAGAAATGTTGAATTTAGAAGACAGAGACTTTATAGAACTAAGTGAAGTGATGTAAAAGTCTTAAGAAAAGGATGATGACAATGACTTAAATAAAGAATCACAAAATAATGGAAATTATATGAGAACCAGTAGGGAATCTGGAGTTGAAAAGTACAGCAGCTGAAGTGAAACATGCATTAGCAAGGCTCAACTGCAGATCTGAGATGGCAGAAGAAGAACATTTGTGGATAGACTAAGAGAAAGACCTGACTTGGGTAGAAGAGCAGATGAAAAATGAGAAAGGCCTCAGAGACCAGTGGGATATCTGGCACACCAACAGATGTATTATCATGGGAGTCACAAAAGAATCCAGTAAAAAAGCAGTAACAACAA
>SJYW01045911.1:46039-103412 GCA_006410735.1 Raphicerus campestris | reverse complement strand
CATACAGGGTTATCATTACCATCTTTCTAAATTCCATATATATGTGTTAGTATACTGTATTGGTGTTTTTCTTTCTGGCTTACTTCACTCCAGTTTCATCCGTCTCATTAGAACTGATTTGAATGTATTCTTTTTAATGGCTGAGTAATACTCCATTGTGTATATGTACCACAGCTTTCTTATCCATTCATCTGCTGATGGACATATATTGTTTCCATGTCCAGGCTATTATAAACAGTGCTGAAATGAACATTGGGGTACATGTGTCTCTTTCAATTCTGGTTTCCTCAGTGTGTATGCCCAGTAATGGGATTGCTGGGTCATAAGGCAGTTCTATTTGCAATTTTTTAAGGAATCTCCACACTGTTCTCCATAGTGGCTGTACTAGTTTGCATTCCTACCAACAGTGTAAGAGGGTTCCCTTTTATCCACACCCTCTCCAGCATTTATTTCTTACAGACTTTTGGATTGTGGACATTCTGACTGGTGTGAAATGGTACCTCATTGTGGTCTTGATTTGCATTTCTCTGATAATAAGTGATGTTGAGCATCTTTTCATGTGTTTGTTAGCCATCCATATGTCTTCTTTGGAGAAAAGTCTATTTAGTTCTTCAGCCGATTTTTTGATTGGGTTGTTTATTTTTCTGAAATTGAGCTGCATAAGTTGCTTGAATATTAAGATTAGTTGTTTGTCCATTGCTTCATTTGTTATTATTTTCTCCCATTCAGAAGGCTGTCTTTTCACCTTGCTTGTGGTTTCCTTTGTTGTGCAGAAGCTTTTAATTTTAATTAGATTCCATTTGTTTACTGAGTGGCAGTGGGAGGAGGAAGGCCCAAGAGGGAGGGGATATGTATATATATATATTTATGGGATTCCCTGGTGGTACACATGGTAAAGAATCTGCCTACAAGCATGAGACCCTAGTTTGATCCCTAGGTCAAGAAGATCCTTTGGATAAAAGAATGATTATCTACTCCAGTATTTTTGCCTGGAGAAATCCTTGGACAGAGGAACTTGATGGGCTACAATCCATAGGGTCCCAAAGAGTTGGACACGACTGAGTTGGACACGACTGTGGTATATATATATGTATATATATATATACACCAACCTGTTGGTGGCACAGTGGTAAAGAATCCGCCTGCTGATGCGGGAGACACAAGACACAAGTTTGACCCATAGGTCAGGAAGCTCCCCTGGAGTAGGAATGGTAACTCACTCCATTCCATGGGGTTCCAAAAGAGTCATACATGACTGAGTGATGGAACATATGCACACATACAAAGCTAACTCACTTAATTGTAAAGCAGAAACTAACACAACATTGTATAACAATTTTAATCCAATAAAAATAATAAAAGGTAAAATTGTCATTATAGATACAGCACCAAGAAAAGCTGGACACACAGAATAATAATCACAATATGATATGAAAATGTCTTAAATATAAGAAGTCTACCAAAGAACCCTACTTTTCTTCCTCCTTACCACCTCTGCTCCTTTTCTTCTGACATCTGTCCTCCAGGTCCTGGTGAAACATTTATAAGTGGTTTAACAATTCCATTACTGACAGTTATTTCTAGAAGTATTTCTTTTCTATGATTTTTTAAAGAGGAGGGCATTTATAAGATGTGTGACTTTTTTCAACTTTTCTATATCATATGTTCTTGATAGTTTTACATAGAGGAGAGTGACATTTGGCAAAAGTAATTTTCTTTCTAAAGTTGACAGCCATTTTTTTTCTTTTTTTTTCTTCTGATTATATGCATAAGCCTTCTATAAATAGACTGTAAATCTATACATGGCTCAAAGGTTGATGGGCCCTGACTAGTGTTCTGTCATATACATATATATTTATTCCAAAGTCAAGATCTGGTGAAATGAAGACCATGGCCACTCCCTTAGGCTCACAAAATGGGGTCATGAGATTCAGAGTTCTCCTGTCTTCAGGTACCCTAGGAAGAGGCATTGTCACTTTGGGGGACCTCACCTGGTAGCCAGACTAGGCTATGGAAGGGCTCCAGAGGTTTGGGCTGTGTTCTACTGCTCAACCACTTCCAGCTGAAAAAAAAAAAAAAATTTTTTTTTAAGCTTCCAAAATATCTCAGCTAACTGCAGAAATAAAATTTACAATAATTATATAGGGTTTAAGGTGAATGATGATATTAAATATCAAAATGATATAGAATATAAAGATAAAATACGAATACTAAAATGATATCTCATTATTTTCAGATTGGGAGAAATTAACAAAATCAATTATTGACAAGAAGAGAGAAAGAACTTTAATACTCTATTGTAGGATGTGTGAATAGCCACACTCACTTTGGAAAGTACTCTGCAAACATCAACTAAGGTTAAAAATGTGTGTGCTTTATGACTAGAAATTCCACTTTGGTATTTGTTCCTTATATAAATTATTTACACATTTGAATAAAAAGCTACACAAGGATAGTCAGAACAATCTCTGTTAAACTAATAAACTAGAGATCATATCAATACAAACTAATATTTGAATGCATAAATAAATGGTAGTATATTTAAATAATGAAAAGCTGAATAGAAATGCAATTAATAAATTAAAACTATCTATAAAAACCAGGATAGATCTCAAAAACATAATCATGGGTGACTGTAAAAACTACAAAATTATATCTTTAAGTCCATGTTAATAACATATAAGTCAATAACAATATATACAACAACTTATTCTGGCTAAAGTGTAGAGAAATTATGTGCAACAGGGAGACAGTAAATATGGTGAAATATGAAAGTACCATGACTACACTGGAGAAAAGAGAGATTTCAAAAATAATTCAAAGAAATGTGTTTCTCTTTATAAATGTTATTTCTTTAAAAATGTCTAAAAAAATGTGGAAGATAGTTAAATCTAGTGATATTTGTTGGGTGTTTATTATTTTCCAGTGTAATTTTTGCACCCTTGATATGTTCCAGTAACACAAAAAGATATATTTTGAAATAATGACAATTAACTGGGTTTCTCTGATATAATAGCTGTGAAAAGAAGAACAAAAGACAAAGGAGAAAAGGAAAGATATATCCATATGGAGTCAGAGTTCTAAAGAATAGCAAGAAGAGATAAGAAAGTCTTCCTCAGCTATCAATGCAAAGAAATAGAGGAAAACAACAGAATAGGGAAGACTAGAGGTCCCTTCAAAAAATTAGAGATACCAACAGAACATTTCATGCAAAGATAGGCACAATAAAGGACAGAAATGATATGGGCCTAACAGAAGCAGAAGATATTAAGAGGAGGTGGCAAGAACACACAGAACTATACAAAAAAGATCTTCATGACCCAGATAATCATGATGGTGTGATCACTCACCTAGAGGCAGACATCCTGAAATGCGAAGTCAAGTGGACCTCAGGACAAAGCTAGTGGAGGTGATGAAATTCCAGTTGAGTTATTTCAAATCCTAAAAGATTATGCTGTGAAAGTGCTGCACTCAATATATCAGTAATTTGGAAAACTCAGCAGTGGCCACAGGACTGGAAAAATGTCAGTTTTCATTCCATCCCAAGGAAAGGCAATGCCAAAGAATTCTCAAACTACCACACAATTGCACTCATCTCACACGCTAGTATAGTAATGCTCAAAATTCCCAAAGCCAAGCTTCAACAGTATGCGAACTGTGATATTCTAGATGTTCAAGCTGGATTTAGAAAAAGGAGAGGAATCAGAAATCGAATTGTCAACATCTGTAGGATCATCAAGAAAGCAAGAGAGTTCCAGAAAAACATCTATTTCTGCTTTATTGACTATGCCAAAGCCTTTGACTGTGTGGATCACCACAAACTGTGGAAAATTCTTAAAGAAATGGGAATACCAGGCCACCTGACCTGCCTCTTGAGAAATTTGTATGAAGGTCAGGAGCAACAGTTAGAACTGGACATGGAACAACAGGCTGGCTGCAAATTGGGAAAGGTAGTATTTTGTCATCCTGCTTATTTAACTTATGGGCTTCCTTTGTGGCTCAGCTGATAAAGAATCAGCGTGGAAGGCAGGAGACCTGGGTTCAGTTCCTCGGTTGGGAAGTTCCCCTGGAGAAGGGAAAGGCTAACCACTCTGGTATTCTGGCCTATAGAATTTCACGGACTGTATAGTCCATGGGGTCACAAAGAGCTGGACACAACTGAGTGACTTTCACTTTTGCTTTTCACTTTCACATATCTAATTCATATGCAGAGTACATCATGAGAAATGCTGGGCTAGATGAAATACAAGCTAGAATCGAAATTGTCAGGAGAATTATCAATAACCTCAGATATGCAGATGACACCATCCTTATGGCAGAAAGCAAAGAAGAACTAAAGAGCCTCTTGATGAAAGTGAAAGAGAAGAGTGAAAAAGTTGGCTTAAAACTCAACATTCAGAGGATTAAGATCATGGCATCTGGTCCCATCTCTTCATGGCAAATAGACAGGAAAGCAGTGACAGATTTTATTTTTGAGAGGTACTCCAAAATAACTGCAGATGCTGATTGCAGCCATGAAACTAAAAGACACTTACTCCTTGGAAGGAAAGTTATGACCAACCTAGACAGCATATTTAAAAGCAGAGACATTACTTCACCAACAAAGGTCCATCTAGTCAAAGCTATGATTTTTCTAGTATTCATGTATGGATATGAGAATTGGACTATGAAGAAAGCTGAGTATCAAAGAATTGATGCTTTTGAACTATGATGTTGGAAAAGAACTACTGAGAGTCCTTAGACTGCAAGGAGAGCCAACTAGTCTATCCTAAAGGAAATCAGTCCTGAATATTCATTGGAAGGACTGATGCTAAAGCTGAAACTCCAATACTTTGGCCACCTGATGTGAAGGGCTGGCTCATTTATAAAGACCCAATGCTGGGAAAGATTGAAGGCAGAAGGAGAAGGGGACGACAGAGGATGAGGTGCTTGGATGGCATCACAGACTCAATGGATATGTGTTTGAGTAAACTCTGGGAGTTGGTGATGGACAGGGAGGCATGATGAGTTGCAGTTTATGGGGTTGCAAAGAGTCAGACACGACTGAGTGACTGAACTGAACTGAACTCTAATAGTGTGTCTTGTGGGTTTACTTCAAACACTTTCCAAAGCTCTCCCCTCTTTTATATACTGAATTCAGGATGGCTTTATCTTCTGGATTCATAATCCCCATTAGGAGCCCTGGATATCTTGCAATAGGTTCTACAGTTCGTTAGTGATCAGTGTTCCTCTTTTTGTTGTTTTTAGCCACTAAGTTGTGTCTGACTCTTTGTGACCCCATGAATTGCCCCACACCAATCTTCTCTGTTCTTCACTGTCTCCCTGAGTTTGCTCAAACTCATGTTCATTGAGTCAACGACACCATCCAACCATCTCATTCTCTGTTGTCCCCTTCTTCTCCTTCCCTCAGTCTTTCCTAGCATCAGGGTCTTACCCAGTGAGTCAGCTCTTCACATCAGGCGACCAAAGTATTGGAGCTTCAGCTTCCACATCAGTCCTTCTTTTAACCTTATGTAAATTATGTCTCTCTAAAATAAATTCTGAAGTTGACTTCAAAACCAGTGAAAAATGTCCAATACCAAAGGCAGGTGCTGGTTGTATTCAGTAGTTTCTTTATTTTAATCCACATTTAATTCATTTAATTCTAGGTTGCTTTGGTCTAGGGCTTTGGGGAATTTTGTTTATAAGAAACTTTGATCTTTTCTTAGAAATGGTCTTAATCTCCCAAGGCCCAGATTTTAGCTAATGAAAATATAGAGCAATATAGTAGCAAAATCCAATCCCCCCTCTAAAATCTAAGAAAAAATATCCATAAAAATTCAGTGTCCTTAAAATGAAAAGAAACAAGATTGAAACTTAAATATTATTAATGACTATTGACTCAGTATTTTGGTTTCAAGAAATTTCAACCAGCTATCATATCTTCCTCCAAATAGAGTTATACCTAAATGTGGTTTACTATACAAAGTAAGGGCTTCGCATTGAAAACAATGACCTATCATAAAATATTATATTTTAGCAATTTAAAATCCAAAAATTAACACTGAATATTTGAGAAATCAAGTCAGTTCTTAGAATGACCCAGCTAAATAAATATGAAGCTGAGATTAGAACCTGGATCTCTTGATTACCAGACTCAAAACAAGAAAATGGGCCAAGTATTTTGCTGTGTGAACATGTAGACAGACATTTAGTTTCATTTGTATGTAATCACTATTCACTCATAGTTGTAAGAATCATCGTCAAGGACAGGAAGTTCAGAGAAATAACATTAGATACTGATTTCATTTCATATGTACCACAGACAGAGATCTGTCAGCATTAATAGCGAGTAAGAGAGATTCCTGAAATTGAAAGTGAGTGCAGGAAACCTTTTATGTTTAGAATAAAAATTACCTAAGAATTGGCTGCAGCCCATATCAAAGTGGATTGACATTGTAGCTCAGCATTAATTGATTTCCCAGAATATTTTGTAGGAGATATGTTATAATCCCCTATAAATACCCCTAATGTTTTCCATGCAGAACAGTTAGACATTAAAAGCTAATGCTTCAAGTCATTTAGAATACTCTCAGGGCTCATAACTACTCTGACTGAAAAAATTATGATCAACAAACATATATGAAAAGCTTTTGAAGCAAGAATAATAATAAAACTGCTATAAAATCAACATGTTCAACTGATACCACAACTTATACTGACTACAGAGTCTGGGGCTTTGATTTACAGGAAAACTGATTGATGCAATTTGCGTAGTAAGGCAAATGTTACTGGGGAAACTACTTTTGACCTTAGGACTTTTCGATTGTTTTGTTGTTGCTCTTTTTGCTTTATTTTGTCATCTATTTAAAGTATTGGAGAACACATGCAACTCACAAGTATCTAGTGAACAGTTACCATTTATATGTAAGATTACTGTATAACAATGTGTAGTTATCTAAATCCATGTCTCCTTTTAGGTTTCAGCTCAGTTTCCCCATCCAGGTTCAGCTCAAGTAATGTTACAAATCTTTCTCAGCTAATACTCAGACTAATTTCACCCTTCTTAAAATTAGTGTGACATGCATGGGAAACATAAGTTGGTATTTAATCAAAACCCTCTTTTTGTTGTTTTCCTTTTGCACTTGAGTAAACCCTGCTTCTCTTGGAGATAAATACAAGAGACAGTGAAGCACAGTACTTAAGAACATAGGTTATGGCAATCAGAAGCTTGAATGGAATTTCTAGGTGTCTAATTATTGGCTGAATATTTTGGGGCAAGAAACAGAAACTCTCTTTATCTCCATTTTATTAAAGATAATGTGTAAAAAGCAATAATAGACATTTCATAACATTGTTTTAGGGCGTATGAATGTGAGAGTTGGACTATAAAGAAAGCTGAGCACCAAAGCATTGATGCTTTTGGACTTCAGTGTTGGAGAAGACTCTTGAGAAACCATTGGACTGCAAGGAGATACATCCAGTCCATCCTAAAGGAGATCAGTTTTGGATGTTCATTGGAAGGACTGATGTTGAAACTGAAACTCCAATTATTTGGCCACCTGATGTGAAGAGCTGACTCATTTGAAAAGACACTGATGCTAGGAAAGATTGAGGGAGGAGGAGAAGGGGACAACAGAGGATGAGATGGTTGGATGGCATCATTGACTCAATAGCCATGAATTTGGGTAGACTCCGGCAGCTGGTGATGGATAGGGAGGCCTGGTGTGCTGTGGTTCATGGGGTCGCAAAGTGTCGGACACATTTGAGAGACTGAACTGAACTGAACTGAAGGGTTTAAATCAATGGGTCTCAAACAGGGAGAAAATTTGTTTCCCAGGGGACTTTGGGCATTGTGTGGAGATATTTACATTTGTTACATCTGAGAATAAGGAGGTGGTTACCTGTATCTGGTAAACAGAGTCTCAGGGTACTGCTTAACATTCTGTGAGGCACAGGGAAAATCACAACAAATAATTATCTGGTCCAAAATATCCTGGTTTAAAAGAATGAATTCATGTAAAACACTTAGAGCAGTGTGGTACATAGAGAGGGTTCAGTAAAGAATTAAAAGGTATTAGTATGATTATTCTATTTCTCTAATCACTACAGGTTGACTAAGTTCCACATTTCTTACCTATATTTCCCTGTTTCTTAGCATCTTCTTACGACTTATGCATCTCATTTCATTTTCTATCATTGCAAATCCCCTTTATCTGTAAACAGTTGGTTTTCATTTTATCCTTCTTTAGAAGCAAATGCCTTCCTACTAAAAATGAAAAAAAAAAAAAAAGTCAGTGAAACATTCTCAATTTTGAAAAGGGTCAAACTAAAGAAAGCCTTAGAGGCCAGCAAAAGATATCACAAAGTCTCTTTTAAAAGAAAAAGTGTCATATCTATTATTAAACTAGAGGATTTTGGCCTGATATGTCACAGCTTTAAAAACTGGGGACTCTGTGTTTTCATAAGGAGTAGGAAAGGAAAATTTAGAAAGGTTCCAAAACCGTACTTTAATGTGTCTCTATGTGTCAAATGAACAATTTTGAATGTAGACTATGAGTCTTTGTAAAATGAATATATATCTGTGATCATGGGTCTTTATAAAATAATGAATATAGAGATAAATATGGAGTAGTAAATCTTTTGCCTATGCTTCATCTCATTGATTTCTATAAAAATACTGAAGTATTAGCCTGTCATAGGAAAAACATGTGAATAAATAACAAAATACAGTATAGTAATTATTGAAGTCAATTGGCTACAAGTCTGCACAAATTATGATATGATTTTCTTCAGGAAACACATTGTTGAATAATCTAACAATTATCCTAACATTGATATAAGTTCAGTCAGTTCTACAAAAATTCTACATACAACAGCTGCACTTGCTCATATCACTTAACAGATTTAGAGAAAAACAAATCAAAACCAAAAACAAACCACTAAACCTCATTTACTTCAAGGGAATACTGAACTACTTTTTATCATCAGATAGGACAGAATTTTTTTAAAAATGTGAGAATTCAATTTGTGTTTTGAGAGAGTTAGGAATTGATTTCCTGAGTATGACTGATGAAATCCACTTAAATCATTAATTACATCATCACCCACTGGCAAAACAATCACCATAATGACTTAATGGGTGATTAAAATTTTGAAATAGCCAATATGGGACCAAAGCTTAGAATCAATCCATTTAATAATCTTAATTTATTCAAAAGTAAAACTGCAAACAAATACTTACATTTGTCTTCAAATCAGAAATAAGAGATGAGTCAAAGTTCATAAGTTTGTGATAATATATACACATTGATCCCTACTAAACTGGAGGTTAAAAGTAGCAGTATACATAAAGCATTTCTCTCAAAGTTGATTGTTCCCATAGTAAACATCAATGATTCTGTGATCTCTTCCCTTCTGTCCTGCTAGCATCTCTTTCTCCTTACCTCATTTTATCTCTNATAGACATTGATCCCTACTAAACTGGAGGTTAAAAGTAGCAGTATACATAAAGCATTTCTCTCAAAGTTGATTGTTCCCATAGTAAACATCAATGATTCTGTGACCTCTTCCCTTCTCTCCTGCTAGCATCTCTTTCCCCTTACCTCATTTTATCTCTCCTCTTTCTCCTCTCTCAATTTTTTCTTTAATCTGAAGACTCTCCCTGGAAATTTTACACAAGTATATGTATGTGTATACAAGCGTACACATACTTACCTACCTACAAGCATGCATACATATATATAATGTACCCATGTGTATAAATTTTTATATGTATAAATATGATCTACCTTTTTTATGGCCATACCACATTGTCATCTCATTCTCAAAATATCCAAAAGTATGACTTTGTTCTTTCTAATATAGTAGTCTATCTATTGATAAATCTAGCAGCCTTTTTATGAATTTGTCTGTGAAGGATCAGTCATGCCAACGCTTAAAAGCATTCCTTCAGAGAGTTCACTTAGACTTCTATCAATATTCCCCAATGTAGTCCGGGTTTCCTCCCTCCATGTTTTGGCTTGGTATACAAAGTCTAGGCTCACTTGCCCCATAACACCAGGACCTTTAGACTCCTGTCTTCACTGTGGTGTCATCATGATAACTCCTTCCTTAACAGAGCCTGCAGGCACAGGCTGGTTCCTTCTGACTCCTTCTGACATAGCTTCTTGCCTACTGCTCTCACTTCCATACCTATCCTATGACCTTAATGGCCAGCCTAGCTCTGATTACTCCTACCTGTTATCCAACAGCTCTTGCATCACTTCCTACCCATTTATTCCAATTCCATCTCCTGGCTCACTGACTGTAACTCTTGGCGACTAGAGGCTGTGTCACCTTTGTTATTTATTTACACATTTGTGTGGTTGTGGGCAGGATAAGGGTGGGTATTCCCAGAGACTTCTACTATATTTGGAGATATTAACTATCCCTCAAGAGTTGTGTGATAGCATCTCTTAAAACCGGACTAGAGACATCCACAACTGAGGGTTGTTTCTGCCTTGGTTTAGCCTCTTCATTCCTTCTGAAGCTTTTTCTCCAGTAGCATATTGGATGCCAACAGACCTGGGGAGTTCTTCTTTCAGTGTCCTTTATTTTTGCCCTTTCATACTGTTATTAGGGTTCTCAAGGAAAGAATATAGAAGTGGTTTTCCAGTTATGGATGTGTCTGGTGGTGAAAGTAAAGTCCAATGCTTTAAGAACAAAATTGTATAGGAACCTGGAATGTTAGATCCATGAATCAAGGTAAATTGGAAGTTGTCAAACAGGAGATGGCAAGAGTGAGCATTAACATTTTAGGAATCAGTGAACTAAAATGGAAAGAAATGGGCAAATTTAATTCCGATTATATCTACTGTTGTGGGCAAGAATTCCTTAGAAGAAATGAAGCAGCCATCATAGTCAGCAAGAGTCTGAAATGCAATATACTTGAGTGCAATCTCAAAAATGACAGAATGACCTCTGCTGGTTTCCAAGGTAGGTCACTCAATACCACAGTAATCGAAGTATATGCACCAACCACTAATGCTGAAGAAGCTGAGGTTGAACAGTTCTATGAAGACCTACAAGACCTTCTAGAACTAACATCAAGACAAAAGATGTCCTTTTCATCATAGGTGACTGGAATCCAAAAGTAGGAAGTCAAGAGATACATGGAATAATGGGCAAGTTTAGCCCTGGTGTACAAAATGAAGCCGGACAAAGGCTAACAGAGTTTTGCCAAAAGAACACACTGGTCATAGCAAACACCCTCTTCCAACTACACAAGAGATGACTACACATGGACTGCCCCAGATGGTTAATAGCAAAATCAGATTGATTGCATTCTGTATAGTCAAAGATGGAGAACCTCTGTAGAGTCAGCAAAAACAAGACCAGAAGATGACTGTGTCTCATATCATGAACTCCTTTTGAAAAATTCAGACTTAAATTGAAGCATGTAGGGAAAATCACTAAGCCATTCAGGTATGACCTAAATGAAATCCCTTATGATTATACAGTGGGAGTGACAAATAAATTCAAAAAATTAGATCTGATATAAAGAGTGCCTGAAGAAATATGGGCAGAGGTTGGTAATACTGTACAGGAGGTAGTGATCAAAATCATTCTCAAGAGAAAAGAAATGGAAAAAGGCAAATTTGCTGTCTGAGGAGGCCATACAAATAGCTGAGAAAAGATGAGAATGAAAGACAAAGGAGAAAAGGAAAGGTATATCCATCTGAATGCAGAGTTTCGAATAATAGCAAGGAGAGCTAAGAAAGCCATCCTAAGTGAAAAATGCAAAGAAATCGAGTAAAAAATAGAATGGGAAAGACTAGAGAGCTCTTCAATAAAATTAGAGATGCCAAGGGAACATTTCATGCAAAGATGGGCTCAGTAAGGGACAGAAATAGTGTGGACCTAACAGAAGCAGAAGATATTAAGAAGAAGTGGCAACAATATAGAGAAGAACTATACGAAAAAAAAAAAAATCTTATTGACTCAGATAACCATGATGATGTGATCACTCACCTGGAGTCAGACATCCTGGAGTGTGAAGTCAAGTGAACCTTAGAAAGCATGCCTAAAAGCAAAGCCAGTGGAGGTGAAGAAATTCAAGCTGAGCTATTTCAAATCCTAAAAGATGATGCTGTGAAAGTGCTGCACTCAGTATGCCAGCAAATTTGGAAAACTCAGCAGTGGCCACAGGACTGGAAAAAGTCAGTTTTCATTCCAGTCTCAAAGAACGGCAATGCCAAAGAATGCTCAAACTACTGCACAATTGCACTCATTTCACATGCTAGCAAAGTAATGCTCAAATTTCTTCAAGATAAGCTTCAAAAGTATGTGATCCAAGAATTTTAATATGTACACCTGAATTTAGAAAAGATAAAGGAACCAGAGAGCAAACTGCCAACATCCACTGGATAAAGAGAAAGCTAGAGAATTATAGAAAAACATCTGCTTCATTGACAACGCTAAAACCTTTGACTGTGTGGATCACAACTAATTGTGGAAAATTCTTAAAGAGGTGGGAATACCAAACCACCTTACCTGCTTTCTGAGAAACATGTATGCACCTCAGGAAGCAACTGTTTAAACTGGACATGGAAAAACAAATTGGTTCAAAACTGGTAGAGGAATATGTCAAGTTGTATATTGTCACCCTGCTTATTTAACGTCTATGCAGAAGTACATCATGTGAAATGCCAGGCTGGATGAAGCACAAGCTGGAATCAAGATTGCCAGGAGAAATATCAGTAACCTCAGATAGGCAGATGACAACATGCTTATGGTAGAAAGCAAAGAGGAACTAAACAGCATCTTAAATGAAGTAAAAGAGGACAGTGAAATAGCCCACTTAAAACTCAGCATTAAAAAAAAAAAAAAAAAAACAGCAAAGATCTTGGCATCCTACCCCATCACTTCATGGCACATAGACGCAGAAACAATGGAAACAGAGATAGACTTTGCTATGCTGACAGTGCTGAAAGATGCTGACAGTGACTGCAGCCATGAAATTAAAAGACACTTGCTCCTTGGAAGAAAAACAATAACAAACCTAGGCAGTGTATTAAAAAGCAGATATATTACTTTGCCAANTTCACCAAGAGAATTAGAATTACTTTTATGTCTTTCAAAAGAAGATGTATCTTTTCAGGAAAAAAAAAATGCACAAATATCTTTTATTTCCTCAACTTGTGAGGACACATAACAATACAGCTTTTAAACAGATATAAAAACTGCTGAAGTTAGAACAAGAATATATGGAACAACAACAACAAAAAATCATTCAAGTACCTGAAAAACTTGATACATGAAAGAGGAGGGGATATAGCAACAAAACAAGAGCAAATGTCAGTGAAGGAAAAAAAAAAGAGAGAGAGAACAAGGAAGAGACAAAACATAGAGATCAATGAACAGAAATAATGTGCAATCAATTATTAAAAATCAGATTTTAATAATAAGNATACATGAAAGAGGAGGGGATATAGCAACAAAACAAGAGCAAATGTCAGTGAAGGAAAAAAAAAAGAGAGAGAGAACAAGGAAGAGACAAAACATAGAGATCAATGAACAGAAATAATGTGCAATCAATTATTAAAAATCAGATTTTAATAATAAGAATGAATCTAGCACACTTGATTCAGGCAAACATCTTCCCACAGACATCAACTGTATTCATTTAATAGACTTGTGTATTGCCACATTCCTAGTATGGCCTTCTTTTTATATTTCAATGGGAATCAAATGACCAACTCAGATAATTTATTAAATAACTGTTTTACTCATGATCTTCTTTATGTTGCTACAATAAACTACCCTCCTAATTTTATAAAAAAACATATACAAGAGCCTACCTCTTTTTTTCTTAAAACTTTCAAAATGAAAATGAATTCTTCTGAGAATATGATGAAATGGTTAGAAAGCAACTTGAGGATTTTTATCAGAATTTAGCTCAACAATAAAAATAAACAGAAATAATAATCAAAATATCTAGAAATAAATCTAGAAGATCAAAATTTTATTATTATAATTTCCAGCAGATTCACAGAGAATTAAGATATAATAGAAAGATTTTCTCCCTGATCTGGCATATTTAAATTTCTTACTGTAATAATCTGCCAACTTCATGATAGAAATATAAAGCAATGATTTATCTGCAATACAAGAGTATTAATAATATCTATACCATAATTCTGTTATGAGAAATAGATGCATGGTTAATGTGAAAAAGATGTAGTTCAAAAGGCTGATAATTCAAGTTTCAAGTATTCAGAATTCTCAATTTCTTTTCTCTCCTTTGTCTCTGTGTTTGTTACTTTACACATATACACACAACACAAGGAAAATTTACAATATTCTGATTTAGTAATAATGGAAACACAAAATCTTAATATTTGTGAGACAGAAAACAGTGCTTGGGAAAAATGTTATATTAAATGCTTATACAAAAGACAAAATTAGTAAGTGAAAAATTCCACCTTAAAAACTAGAAAAAGAAGACAAATAAATGCAGGAAGAAATAGTAATAAAGATAAGAGCAGAAATCACTAAGATCATGAGAAGAAAAAACAACAGAAAAGCTTCAGTGAAGCTCAATATTTCTACTTCAATCTATAATAATAGATCTCTGAAAAGATCTTTAAAATAAATAGGTATATGATACCATAATTACTATCAATCAGTAAGTGAGAAAAAGAATATTTCTGTAGGTTTTAAGGACATTAAAGTCTACTAATGAGTACCAGTTATCTAGTTTTGCCAGTAAATTTGATATCTTAGAGTGAAATTAATAAATTCCATAGAAGACAAACTACATAATTTACTTGTTGCTGCTGCTGCTACTGCTAAGTCACTTCAGTCATGTCCAACTCTGTGTGACCCCATAGAAAGCAGCCCACTAGGCTCCTCTGTCCCTGAGATTCTCCAGGCAAGAATACTGGAGTGGGTTGCCATTTCCTTCTCCAATGCATGAAATGTGAAAAGTGAAAGGGAAGTCGCTCAGTTGTGCCCAACTCTTAGCAACTCCATGGACTGCAGCCCACCAGGCTCTTCTGTCCATGGGATTTTCCAGGCAAGACTACTGGAGTGGGGTGCCATTGCCTTCTTTGACATAATTTATTTACTAAGAATTAAAATCAGTATTACCATAACAAAAACAAATTCAAAGATTTTATAAGTGATTCTGAAAACTTCTAGAGATCAATATCCTCAGAAATATAGCTTCAGATAACCTTAATGAAATATTAGTAAATCAAATAGAGCAATAAATAAAGATCACTATACATGATGGCCAAATGGTGTTATCCTAGGAACACAAGGTTAGTTCAAAATCTTAAATTAAGTAAATGAAAATCACCATAGCAACACACTTCAGAAGAAATAGCATATAACTCTCTCAAAAGATATAGAAAAAGAATGTGGCAAAGCTTCATCCTTTTATCTTTTAGGATAAAAGGCGAAATTATTTTTTTAATTGGTATTCTTTTATCAATCAAGGATGTGTCACAATTGCAATTGGTAGTATGACTTTTTAAAAGCTCACAAAATAGTGATACTTCTCCCAAATAACATAATTTAAGATTCAGAGAAACGTAATAGTCACATTATGTGACTGTTCTTCCAGCCCTAAAGCCAGGGTATTCTCTATTTTCACTATACTGTGTATCAGTTTTCCATGGCTGTTAAAACCAGTGACCACAGAACTGGTGGCATAAAACAACTAAAATTCATTCTTTAGTGTGTTACCAACTTGTTCATTAGTGTATTAGCAAGATAGTATATTCTCTATTTTCATTATATAGTGTATTAGTTTTCTGTGGCTGTTATAACCAATTACCACAGACTAGCTGACATAAATTCACTAAAATTTATTCCCTTGCTGATCCAGAGGTCAGAAGTTCAAAATCAAGGTTGTTAATATACAGTGTAGCATTAATTACAGACACAGTGTCATACAGCAGACCTCTACAACTTAATCATCTTTCACAGCTGAAACTTCAGGTTAGAATAGCAACTTTTCATTTTGCCCTCATCACAGCCACTGGAAACCAATGTTACTCTATGCCTTGATGAGTTTTATTATTTCAAATACCTCATTTAAGTGTAAATATTTGTTCTTCTGTGATTGGCTTAGCATACTGTCCTCAAGGTTCTTCTGCATTGTACTTACAGCAGGATTTTCTATATTTTATGACAGTGATATTTGTGTGTATATAACACTTTTCTTTATGCATTCACCTGTTAATGGACATTTAAGTTGCTTCCATACCTTGGTTACTGTGGATAGTGCTCCAATGAGCATGGGAGTGTAAATAGCTCTTCAAGATCCTAATTTTGATCCCATTGGATAAATACTTAGCACGATTGTTAAGTCTTACAGCAGTTATATTTTTAATTTCTGGAGGAATCTCCAGTTTTTCACAGCAGCTGCCCCATTTTACATTCTCATCAATATTGATGATTCCACTTTCTCTGCATCCTCTCCTATACTTATCTTTCTTTTGATGAAGTGTTAATGATATTTCCATCCATCCTAACTGGGTCAGGAAGATCCTCTGGAGGTGCGCATGGCAACCCACTCCAGTATTCTTGCCTGGAAAATTCCATGAACAGAGGAGCCTGGTGGGCTATCGTCCAAGAGATCACAAGTCAGACATGATTGAGCAATAATGCTAACAGCTGTGAAGTAATAGCTCATTATTTTGATTTGCCTTTCCCTGTTGATTAACAATGTTGAGCATTTTTCATATACCTATTGGTTAATTATACACTTTCTTTAGAGAAAGTTTGTTCAAATCCTTGGTCTATTTTTTTTTTTTCAGTTGAGTTCTTCGGATTTTTGCTTATTGAACAGTAGGAATTCCTTATACATTTTGAACATTAACACCTTATGGATATGTTGTTGTTGTTCCATCGCCAAGTCATGTCCAATTCTTCATGCTTGCAAATACTTCTTTCCATTCCATAGATTTACTAATTTTCTTTTGCTGTGTGTGAAAAAGCTTTTTAATTTGATAAAATTTTATTTCTCTATTTTTACTTTGTTTCCTATGCTTTGACTGTCTAATCCAAAAATAAATATTGCCAAGATCAATGTCCTGAAGTTTTCTGCAGTTCTCTTCTCTGAATTTTATAGCTTCAAACCTTAAGTTGATGCTTTTAATCCCCTGTTGATTTTTACTTTTTTTTTTTTTTCCTTTTTTGGTCACATCTGTTTATTGAGAAGTTTGTGATGCTAAAGGTTAATTCTATTCACTTGATTATTTTTCATGATGTCAAATTAAACTCTGAAGGTTATAAGCCATGATGTTTCACAATTACTTTCCCTTTTTTTTTTTCAGGAAACACAAAATTCAAATCCAAAGAAATGTTCCAGTAAATCTGAGAATCTGAAAATTGTTCTCACCCTACCTTTTTTCAAAAAGTGGTAATTAAGGGTTTGAAAGTATGGTGACAAGGAGGAAGGATGAAAGTGGGACATGAAGAAAGCAGATATTTTTGCTCAATTTCACTTTCAAAGGTCCAAATCATTCCAATTTTTTAAACATGTTTTGCACCAAAAAAGGAATCAACAGTTTTCATTCCACTCTTGTCAACTTTAGCCAAAGCCTTCTGCTGCTGCTGCTAAGTCGCTTCTGTTGTGTCCAACTCTGTGAGACCCCATAGAAGGCAGCCCACTAGGGTCCTCTGTCCCTGGGATTCTCCAGGCAAGAACACTAGAGTGGGTTGTCATTTCCTTCTCCAAAAGCCTTCTGAGATGTGGTCATTTTACTATTTTTCTTCACAGTCTTGAAATCTTTACAATTAAACTTAGTGTAATATTTTTTTTTCTTTTACAGGCTTATCTGATAACTTTGCTTCCTTCTATGGAGGGTTTGGCACTGAAGCTGGAGGTTCTGGAAGCTTTAAATACTTAGATAAGTTATCACTAAATTGTTTAGGGATGTATCAGATATCAGACCATGGGCATAATGGACTTAATACTCATCCTTGTCACTGGAAACCTGGCCACTAGAGAAAAATGAAATAGAATGTACCCTGGCACTGACGTTTACCTTATTGGTTTTTAATGCTGCCATAGTCTCATTAACCTTTTTTTTCCCCTAATCATTTTAATATTTCTCTTTGCTGTACTTGTAGTATTTCTTATCTATTTATTTCTCCTCTGTCACGTGTCTAAGTAACTTCTCAAGTTCAGGAAGTTTCACCAACAAGTTGCAATCTGGGAACATGTCATCCATCACAACTTGATCCAGGGGCTGAAACTTCCCCTCTTTATTGGCCATTATAAGGTAGTGGAGAAGTAGAAACAGAGAGTCTATAGGTGTGTCAAAGTGAAGAAGACCTCCTGTTTGAACTGAATCATTTATAAATCAAGAATTTTTTTTCCCTTGAAAATTTTTATTTCAAACAGCTGCAGTAGACACACATTCAACAAGTAAATGGCTCCTTCCCCTAANTCATGATCTGAGTCACAGTCAGCTCCCAATCTTGTTTTTGCTGACTGTATAGAGCTTCCCCATTTTTGGCTGTAGAGAATATAATCAATCTGATTTCAGTGTTGACCATCTGGTGATGTCCATGTGTAGAGTCTTCTCTTGTGTTGTTGGAAGAGGGAGTTTGCTATGACCAGTGTGTTCTCTTAGCAAAACTCTATTAGCCTTTGCTGTGCTTTATTTTGAACTCCAAGGCCAAATTTGTCTGTTATTTTAGGTTATCCCTTGACTTCCTACTTTTGCATTCTAGTCCCCTATAATGAAAAGGACATCTTTTTTGGGTGTTTGTTCAACAAGGTATTGTAGGTCTTCTTAGAGCCATTCAACTTCAGCTTCTTCAGCGTTAGTGAAACAGTACAACACTCAAGATCAAAAGGTCAGAAGATTTAGTGGATGGTAAGGGCTTTTTTTCTGATTTATAGGCAGCCATTTTCCTTTGTGTAAATGAGTGGCCATTAAACAAGGCTTTTTGTGTGTGAGTGCGTAATTTGAAGTCCTATCTTTCCCGTGAGTTACTCAATTCCTTACAAAAACCACATGTAATAGCTCTTTGTATAGCTAACACTATGTGTCCTGCTGTTGATTCATTTTTAGCTCTCTGTAAATTGTCTAATAAATGTAAACTTGTATATTCAAATATTTAAGTATTGAAAAGGGTAAATAAGCCCTCATTCTTGTTTAGTTCAGTTCATTTCAGTCGCTCAGTCGTGTGTGACTCATTGTGACCCCCATGAGCTGCAGCACGCCAGGCCTCTCTCTCTAAAACCAACTCCCAGAGCCTACCCAAACTCATCTTCATTGAGTTGGTGATGCTATTCAACAATCTCATCCTCTGTCATCCCCTTCTCCTCCTGCCTTCAATCTTTCCCAGCATCAGGGCCTTTTGCAAGTGCAAATCAGTCAGCTTATTGCATCAGGCAGCCAAAATATTGGAGTTTCAGATTCAACATCAGACCTTCCAGTGAACACCCAGGACTGATCTTTTTAGGATGGACTGCTTGGATCTCCTTGGAGTCCTAGGGACTCTCAAGAATCTTCTCCAACACCACAGTTCAAAAGCATCAATTATTCAGAGCTCAGCTTAGTTCATTGTCCAATTCTCACATCCATCCATGATCCCTGGAAAAACCATAGCCTTGACTAGATGGACTTTTGTTAGCAAAGTAAGGTCTCTGCTTTTTAATATGTTGTCTAGGTTGGTCATAACTTTCATTCCAAATAGTAAGCATCTTTTAATTTCATGGCTGCAATCACCATCTGCAGTGACTTTGGAGCCCCCCAAAATAAAGTCTCTCACTGTTTCCACTGTTTTCCGATCTATTTGCCATGAAGTGATGGGACCAGATGCCATGATCTTAGTTTTCTGAATGTTGAGCTTTAAGCCAACTTTGTCACTCTCCTCTTTCACTTTCATAAGAGTTTCTTTAGTTCTTCTTCACATTCTGCCATAAAGGTGGTGTCATCTGGATATCTGAGGTTATTGATATTTCTCCTGGCAATCTTGATTCCAGCTTGTGCTTCTTCCAGCCCAACGTTTCTCATGATGTACTCTACATATAAGTAAAATAAGCAGGTGACAATATACAACCTTGACGTAAGTCTTTTCCTATTTGGAACCAGTCTGTTGTTCCATGTCCAGTTCTTACTGTTGCTTCCTGACCTCCATTCAGGTTTTTCAGGAGGCAGGTCAGGTGGTCTGGAATTCCCATCTCCTTCAGAATTTTCCACACTTTAATGTGATTCACACAGTCAAAGGCTTTGGAATAGTCAATAAAACAGAAATAGATGTTTTCCTGGAACTCTCTTGCTTTTTAGATGATTCAGCAGATGTTGGCAATTTGATCTCTGGTTCCTCTGCCTTTTCTAAAATCAACTTGGACATCTGGAAGTTCATGGTTCATATATTGCTGAAGCCTGGCTTGGAGAACTTTGAGCATTACTTTACTAGCATGTGAGATGAGTGCAACTATGCAGTTGTTTGAGCATTATTTGGCATTGCCTTTCTTTGTGATTGGAATGAAAAAAATGACCTTTTCCAGTCCTGTGGCCACTGCTGAGTTTCCCAAATTTGCTGGCATATTGAGTGCAGCACTTCCACAGCATCATCTTTCATGGTTTGAAATAGCTCAACTGCAATTCCAACACCTCATTTCTGTCATTTATTGATCCCAGGAAATGTTCCCTTTGTACCTCTAATTTTCTTACAGAGATCTCTAGTCTTTCCCATTCTGTTGTTTTCCTCTCTTTCTATGCATTTATTGCTAGAAAGGCTTTCTTGTCTCTCCTTGTTTTTCTTTGAAACTATGCATTCAAATGGGTATATCTTTCCTTTTCTCCTTTGCTTTTTACTTCTCTTCTTTTCACAGCTACCTGTAAGGCCTCCTCAGAGAGCCGTTTTGCTTTTTTGCATTTCTTTTTCCTTGATCCCTGTCTCCTGTATAATGTCACAAACCTCTGTCCATAGTTTGTCAGGCACTCTGTCTATAAGAGCACAATAAAATATTATAATTTCATCAATAGTGGCTGCTAACGCATTTATTTTTAAAGCATTAACTTCATAATCAAGCAATCTATGAAACTAATGAGAAAATTACAGTCATCATAACTGTTTCTCTTAATTCTGCATTTAATAAATATTTCACATTTATAATATTTCCTTTCCATGATACACACAGTAAATAGGAAGATAACCATGAAGTCTGCACTTCAGTCATTCAGTCATGGCCATCACTTTGAGACTCCATGGACTGCAGCATGCCAGACTCCCCTCATGGGGAACTCACAGTTCTTGCTCAAAATCATATCCATGGAGTCTGTGATGCCAGCCAATCATCTCATCTTCTGTCATCACCTTCTCCTTCTGCCTTCAATATTTCCCAGCATCAGGGTCATTTCCAATGAGTCAGTTATTTGCATCAGGTGGCCCAAGTATTGGAGTTTCAGCTTCAGCATCAGTCCTTCTAATGAACATTCAGGACTGATTTCCTTAAGATGGACTGGTTTAATCTCCAGCAGTTCAAGGGACTGTCAAGAGTCTTCTCCAGCACCACAGTTCAAAAGTGTCAATTCTTGGGTGCTCGGCTTTCTTTATTGTCCACCTCTCACACCCATACATAACTCCTGGAAAAATCATATCTTTAATTATATGGACCTTTGTCAACAAAGTAAAAGAAAAAAAAAGTGAAAATGAAATTTGTTCAGTTGTGTCTGACTCTTTAAGACCAAGTGGACTATACAGTTCATGGAATCCTCTAGGCCAGAATACTGGAGAATACTTTACCTTCTCCAGGGGAAATTCCAAACTGTGGATTCAAACTCAGGTCTCCCACATTGCAGGCAGATTTTTTACAACCTGAGACACTAGTGAATCCCAAGAATATTGGAGTGTGTAGCCTAACGTTTCTTTAGCGGAACTTTCTGGCTCAGAAATCAACCTAGGGTCTCCTGCATTGCAGGTGGATTCTTTATTAGCTGAGCTACCAGGGAATCCCATCAACAAAGTAATGTCTATGCATTTTAATATGCTGTATAGGTTTGTCATAGATTTTCTTCCAAGGAGCAAGCATCTTTTCATTTCATGGCTGCAGTTACCATCTGCAGTGATTTTGGAGCCCAAGAAAATAGTCTGTCAGTATTTCCATTGTTTTCCCATCTATTTGCCATGAAGTGATGGGACTGGATACCATGATCTTCATTTTTTGAATGTTGAGCTTTAAGCCACCTTTTTCACTCTCCTCTTTTACTTTCATCATGAGGCTTTTCAGTTCCTCTTCACACTCTGCCATAAAGGTAGTATCAACTGCATATCTGAAGTTATTGATATTTCTCCTGGCAGTCTTGATTCCAGCTTTTGTTTCATGCAGCCTGGCATTTCTCATGCTGTACTCTGCATATAAGTTAAATAAGCAGGGTAGCGATATACAGCCTTGACACATTCCTTTCCCATTTTTGAAACAGTCTATTGTCCATATTCAGTTCTAACTGTGGCTTCTTGGCCTGCATACAGATTTCTCAGGAGATGGGTAAGGTGATCTGATATTCCCATCTCTTTAAGAATATATTTGAATCCTAGCTCTGTTTTTGAAGTACCTGCTTTAATCACTATTTTTCAATAGTCCCTCAATAATTGGATACAATAATACTTATATTGTATTTTACGTTGTGGTTTAAAGAAGAAAATTTTAAATTCCTAACATAATTGCTGCCATTAACTAGGCCCTAAATAAAATCTCGCTGATTTTACCATGATTATGCCTTTCTTATGAGGTCAGCCTTTTCTATAATTTGAAACACTTAATTTTATAGACTATTTTACATTCCTTAAAAGTGAAAATTATGCTTTATTCAGTAACCCTCTTCCAAACTAGATGATATGGCATTGTTGAAAATAAGTTTCTTAAAATTGTATTCCAGTATATCACTTATAGTGTTGAAGAGAATAAAACAATAATAAATATGTCAGTTATATCTCAGTAAAGGTGGAAAATAATTAAATTCTAACCTTGTAAATATGTTAAATTGAAATAGAGTATAAATTATATTGTCTCTCAACATAAGATACATTTATTATTTTTTATTTATTAATCTAATAATCATATATGTTTATGTAATCTGTAATTTTATTATAAAATTTTTATGGTAGGATAATTTAGAAAAGAATAGCTTTGATTACTGAGTTTCACACTAGTCTTGTCACCTAGAGGTCATCTCAGTTTACTCATCTGTAAAATAGATACAATGATATTAATCCAAAGATATTACCATTCTGAGGGTTACATGAGTTAATGCTTATGAAATACCAAGCTTATGACTAAGAGTTCAGCTCACTTTCCCAGCAATGCTAGGGGCTGAAATACTTTGACTTCTGACTCTACTTGTAAAATTCACCAAAGACGCAGGCAACACCTACACTCACAATATTTTAAAGACAGTTCTTGGGGTGAATTCTTAGGTCTGCCTCTGCAGGAAAGTTCCAGCAGTATGGTGTACTAGTTCAGGTGTAATGAAAGGATTTCTCAAATCTGTAGGAAGTCAAAAAGTACTATTATTAGTAATAATAATAATTACTGCTTGGTGNGGTGAATTCTTAGGTCTGCCTCTGCAGGAAAGTTCCGGCAGTATGGTGTACTAGTTCAGGTGTAATGAAAGGATTTCTCAAATCTATAGGGACTCAAAAAGTACTATTATTAGTAATAATAATAATTACTGCATGGTGAATTGTTCACTCCATGCTGGGAACTCTTTTTTTGCACTTTACATGTAATAGTTTATTTAGTCTTCACAAGTCTCATAAGAAACTTTTTAATATTCAGTTTCAACAGAAAAGGAAACTAGGCACTAGTTAAGTGGTAAAGGCTGGATTCACACTCAGGCATCCTGAGTAAGTTCTCACAACTACAATGCTATATTGTCTAAATAAGGGGAAGCGATAAAGTAGGTCAGAGAGAAGCAAGGTCTCCTTGCATATATGCAGGGGAAAATTTCAACCTTAAAGACAGAAGTATAGAAATTTGAAGAATATGTAAAATAACAAAGTCCAGTAAAAATAAAAACCAGAAGGATCCCCATGTTGTCATAGATACATTCCTAAGAGAATCTGTAAAATTCATGATGTTTGGGGCCAAGATAAATTTTATAATCTTAATAAAAATGTGTCAATTATTTGTATCATAATTTATTCTCAATCCTAGGAGTAAAATATTAACAAGGAACACATTGATGAAAATTTATCATGATACCCTTTATTAGAAAAATTTATTTTCATCTTTTGCAACAAAATTAGGTAATGGTACACATTAACTGAAAAATTAGCACTGTTAATAAGTTGTAAGTAATTTTAAAGAGCAGAGAAGGCAATGGCACCCTACTCCAGTACTCTTGCCTGGAAAATCCCATGGACAGAGGAGCCTGGTAGGCTGCAATCCATGAGGTTGCTAAGAGTCGACACGACTGAGCGACTTCATTTTCATTTTTAACTTTCATGCATTGGAAAGGAAATGGCAACCCACTCCATTTTTCTTACCTGGAGAATCCCAGAGATGGGGGAGCCTGGTGGGAGGCCATCTATGGGGTCGCACAGAGTTGGACACAACTGAAGCGACTTAGCAGCAGCAGGAGCAGCAGCTGCAGCAGTTTTAAAGAGATGAAATTTGTTGCTACCAATTCTAGTATGTTCTTTTGTTTCACTATATGACACTTGGGACATATCGATACTATCTCAAATTCACTTTAATGACACTCATGATCTACTTTTTGCACACTGTCATATACCAGAATGCTATATGACAAAACATGTGTATTTTTCTCCTTAAATAAAAGAAAGTAGGTGCCTGATAGGTCTGGGACAGACAGAGAGAACTGAAAAAACACAGCCTGTCTGACACTGTCAAAAGTATAAGGGGAAAAAGAAAATCCAGCATTATTTCATTAGTACAATCATATGCCAAAGGTTTTTCTTGACTGAACTGTTGAAGCCCTAACTTCCAATGTGTTATTATTTGAAGATAGGGGCTTAGGAAGTTAATTAGGAAAAGTCAGGATCATGAGGGTGGGATTCTCATGATGGGATTAGTGGTTTTTTAAGAAGAGGAAGAAAGAATGCTCTCTCTACCATGGGAGGATGCAGAGAAAGCGGCCACCTGTAAGCCAAGAAATCATATTAGCTGGCGCTTAGATCTTGGACTTTCCCACTTCCACATCTATGAGAAATACATATCTATTGCTTAATCCAGCCAGTGCATGGTAATTCGTTATAGCAACCCAAGCAGACTATATAGGTTTAACCTTGTAAGTGGCCACAGGACTGGAAAAGATGAGTTTTCATTTCAATCCCATAGAAGAACAATGACAAAGGAAGTTGAAACTACCATGCAGTTGTGTTCATTTCACATGCTGAAGATTATGATCAAAATCCTTCAAGCTAAGCTTCAGCAGTATGTGAACTGAGCACTTCCAAAAGTACAAGCTGGCTTTCAAAAAGGCAGAGGTACCAGAGATCAATAAGCCAACATTAGTTGGATCATAAAGAAAATAAGGGAATTCCAGAAAAANATCTTTTGCAACAAAATTAGGTAATGGTACACATTAACTGAAAAATTAGCACTGTTAATAAGTTGTAAGTAATTTTAAAGAGCAGAGAAGGCAATGGCACCCTACTCCAGTACTCTTGCCTGGAAAATCCCATGGACAGAGGAGCCTGGTAGGCTGCAATCCATGAGGTTGCTAAGAGTCGACACGACTGAGCGACTTCATTTTCATTTTTAACTTTCATGCATTGGAAAGGAAATGGCAACCCACTCCATTTTTCTTACCTGGAGAATCCCAGAGATGGGGGAGCCTGGTGGGAGGCCATCTATGGGGTCGCACAGAGTTGGACACAACTGAAGCGACTTAGCAGCAGCAGGAGCAGCAGCTGCAGCAGTTTTAAAGAGATGAAATTTGTTGCTACCAATTCTAGTATGTTCTTTTGTTTCACTATATGACACTTGGGACATATCGATACTATCTCAAATTCACTTTAATGACACTCATGATCTACTTTTTGCACACTGTCATATACCAGAATGCTAGATGACAAAACATGTGTATTTTTCTCCTTAAATAAAAGAAAGTAGGTGCCTGATAGGTCTGGGACAGACAGAGAGAACTGAAAAAACACAGCCTGTCTGACACTGTCAAAAGTATAAGGGGAAAAAGAAAATCCAGCATTATTTCATTAGTACAATCATATGCCAAAGGTTTTTCTTGACTGAACTGTTGAAGCCCTAACTTCCAATGTGTTATTATTTGAAGATAGGGGCTTAGGAAGTTAATTAGGAAAAGTCAGGATCATGAGGGTGGGATTCTCATGATGGGATTAGTGGTTTTTTAAGAAGAGGAAGAAAGAATGCTCTCTCTACCATGGGAGGATGCAGAGAAAGCGGCCACCTGTAAGCCAAGAAATCATATTAGCTGGCGCTTAGATCTTGGACTTTCCCACTTCCACATCTATGAGAAATACATATCTATTGCTTAATCCAGCCAGTGCATGGTAATTCGTTATAGCAACCCAAGCAGACTATATAGGTTTAACCTTGTAAGTGGCCACAGGACTGGAAAAGATGAGTTTTCATTTCAATCCCATAGAAGAACAATGACAAAGGAAGTTGAAACTACCATGCAGTTGTGTTCATTTCACATGCTGAAGATTATGATCAAAATCCTTCAAGCTAAGCTTCAGCAGTATGTGAACTGAGCACTTCCAAAAGTACAAGCTGGCTTTCAAAAAGGCAGAGGTACCAGAGATCAATAAGCCAACATTAGTTGGATCATAAAGAAAATAAGGGAATTCCAGAAAAATAATACTATATTGGATGAATCATAAATTATACTTGATTCCAGGGAGAAATAACCTGAGATGTGCAAATGATATCACTCTAATGGCAGAAAGTGAACAGGAACTAAAGAGATTCTTGATAAGGGAGAAAGAAGAAAGTGAAAAAGCTGTCTTGAACTCAACATTAAAAATAAACTAAGATCATGGCATCTGTTCCCATCACTTAACAGCAAATAGATGGGGAAAAATTGAAAGCAGTGACAAGTTTCATTTTCTCAGCCTCCATAATCACTGTGGATGATGACTGCAGCCATGAAATTAGAAGATGCTTGCTCTGTGAAAGGAAAGCTATGACAAATCTAAGCAGTGTAATAAGAAGCAGAGATATCATTTTGGCTACAAAGGTCTATCTAGTTAAAGCTACGGTTTTTCCACTCATAAATGGATGTGAGAATTGGACCACAAAGAAGGCTGAAACTGAAGAATTAATGCTTTCAAATTGTGATGCTGAAGAAAACTTTTGAGAGTCCTTTGGATTGTAAGGAGATCAGACTGGTCAATTCTAATGAAAATCAATCCTGACTGTTCATTGGGAGCCCCAATACATTGGCCACCTGATGTGAAGAGCCAACTCATTGGAAAATACTCTGATGGTGGGAAAGATTGAAGGGAAAAGAAGGGGATGGCAGAGAAAGAGATGGTTAGATAGCATTGATAACTTATAATCAACTGCAGTGCAGAGTCAGAAAGACCAGGAAAAGGTAGTCCTTGATAAATATTGCCCACTGAAAAACAGAAGATAGGCTTACTGGATGGGAAATATACATCAAAATTGAAAATTTCTATATTCTCTCTTAAACATAACTGGGTCCAGGGAAGGGTTTGAGTTACTGATGCAATGTTACCCAAAGATAGGAGGTGAACAAAATCTGTTGTAACACAAACTCGAATGATATTCAATATCAAGACACTAGCCACAAAAGAGAAAAGCTTTTTCTCTGCTCTCACTCTATGACCCTGTTCCCTGCTCTTCTATGTTTCTGCTATGATGCAAGTGAGAGAAAGTAAGGCTTTATTATTTGTGCATTGAGATTCTCCGAGTAAAAAAATTTTGCCTATCTCTAGTAAAACTTTTTCAAAGTAAACATTTTAAATGATCATTTACTTTTAGTATAAAAATCTCCCTTAGGAATCATACATAAAATGACCCCTTTCACCACTGAAAAGTGTTTTGAAAAAGTATTATCATGTGGGACATTTTATAGCTTACATTTTTATAGAGCCTGATTACATGTTGCAAAATTTCAAAATTTTCAAGAGGATTGCAATTGGAGTAAAAATATCAGGAAAATGATATAGTGAATATCCCCACATGCATAATATTTCATTATTATAACAAAATGTATTTGAGCCTTGCTGCTAAGTTTAAGAAAGATCCATTTAAGAATATTAATGAATATGAAGAAGGAAATGGCAATCTGCTCCAGTATTCTTGCCTGGAAAATTACATGAACAGAGGAGCCTGGAGAGATACAGTCTGTGGGGTCACAAAGAGTCTGGACAGGACTGAACATGCACACATGCAATGTAGTGTATAAATTTTACTCCTGTGCAAAACAAAGATCTTTCTCAACATTTTCTAACTTAAATTAAGAACATTAATAAATAGATCTTTAGAGCTGTGTCACTAAGAATTATGCTAAGAAGTTAAGGAATGTCCTCAAGTTTTAGACACAAGTTGGTTGTCAATAGAGCCTACACTCTTATTTTCATTTAGTATGTATTTTGAAGCAAAATGAAATATATGTAATTTCTCATATATATATGTTTTATTATTTCCAAGAAGTTCATATTATGACACAGAGTTAAATATCTTAGAAGAATAATTACATTTAATATTGCAAAGTAGAAATGCATTATCCTTTAATATCACTAAGTAAAATAGTGACAGCTCTTTCCCATGTTGTTTGATTTGTTAAGTGAATTATAAAAGTATGCAAAGCTTCTTTTTAAAATAATCAATACTCCTAAGATTTCACCCATGAATTTTATGCAAAAGATAATACTTTTTTTTTTAAGAAATTACTTATTCTAACATTCATTCTGGAAAAAAAAAAATTTTAATGTAGACTAGCCAAAACAATTTTACAAAAGGGCAAGTTTATAAGATTTATACTACCTCATTTCAAGATTAATTTAAAAACCTACATTAAACAAAACCTTATGATATCAAATCCCGGTTATGATAAGAGATTGGTGGACTGGAAATAAATACATACAATGATAAATTAATTTTAAATAAAGAATTAAAGATAGTTCAGTAGAGAATGGACCACCTTCTCAATAAATGTACAATGAGATACATATTCATAGGACAAAAAAATTACCTTCAATCCATACCTCATACCATGTACAAAACCTCTAAATGGATCATAGATGCAAATACAAAACCTATAACAATAAATGTAATAAGGATAACATAGGAGAAAATATTTGTAAATGAGTTAGGTAAAGATTTCTTAGATACAGTACACAAAACAACTAATAAATGAATAAGTTGTTAAATAGGGTTTCATCAAAATAAGAAGTTATATTCTTTAAAACACAGTCAAATGGCAAGTCACAAACTGGAAGAAAATATTTGCAAATCATATATTTGATATAAAATATCTACATCCAGAGTATATAAACTTCTAATCTCAATAATAAGAAAACAAACAATAGCATTTTAAAATTGCCCCCAAATTGAACACTTTACCAAGAAACATGTACAGATGAGAAATAAGCATATGAAAAGATATTCAACAAGATTTTTCATTAAAGAAATGGTAATTAAAACCAAAGATTTTATCACTTAACTATTGTGGTAATTTAGTCACTAGTTTACTTCAGTTCAGTTCAGTCACTCAGTCATGTCCGACTGTTTGAGATTGCATGAATCGCAGCACGCCAGGCCTCCCTGTCCGTCACCATCTCCCGGGAGTTCACTCAGACTCACGTCCATCGAGTCTGTGATGCCATCCAGCCATCTCATCCTCTGTAGTCCCCTTCTCCTCCTGCCTCCAATCCCTCCCAGCATCAGAGTCTTTTCCAATGAGTCAACTCTTCGCATGAGGGGGCCAAACTACTGGAGTTTCAGCTTTAGCATCATTCCTTCCAAAGAAATCCCAGGGTTGATCTCCTTCAGAATGGACTGGTTGGATCTCTTTGCAGTCCAAGGGACTCTCAAGAGTCTTCTCCAACACCACAGTTCAAAAGCGTTAATTCTTCGGCACTCAGCCTCCTTCACAGTCCAACTCTCACATCCATACATGACCACAGGAAAAACCAGTCAATTCTAAAGGAAATCAACCCTGAATATTCATTGGAAGGACTGATGAAGGTGAAGCTTCAATACTTTGGCCACGTGATGCAAAGAGCCCACTCATTTTAAAAGACCCTGATGCTGGGAAAGATTGAAGGCAGAAGAAGGGGATGACAGAGAATGAAAGGGTTGGATGGCATCACCGACTCAATGGACCTGAGTTTGAGCAAACTCCAGGAGATGGTGAAGGACAGGGAAACTTGGCCTGATATAGTCCTTGGGGGTCCCACAGTCAGACACAACTGAGCGACTGAACAGCAACAGTGATATTAAATAAAAAGAAGTACTGATACTGTAACAACACAGATGAATTCCAAAATTTTTATGCTGAATGAGAAACAAACAAAAATGCAGTTCACAGACTCCATACGTAAAAATTTGTAGAATACTCAAGCTAATCTATACTGATAGAAATCATATCAGTGGTTATCCAGGGATTCCCAAGGGGTGTGAGTAATCTTTGAATTGTGGTATATATGTTAATTATCTTAAGTGTGGTTATAATTTCACTAGTGTCAAAGTATTAATTCTTTTTTTAAAGGGTGAATTATTTTTTGTACATCAGTCATATCTAAATAAAGCTTTTTTTTTTTTTTTTTAATGAAGAAATGACACATCATGGTTTCCAGGGATAAACACTTTCAATTCTAGATTCAAAACTAACCATATCTAAGATTATTTGTTCAATTTTAGGTAATATGTCTTCCTATGATTGGCTTATCTAGTTTCAATAATTAGGATGGGTCCTTGTCAAAAAGAAAGCAAATAAAAATTTTAATAGAATCTCACAGTCATTGGCTCTACCCTGCCTACTATGACTTCATACCTTCCAAATATGAGCTATTTTTGACATTAGTTGACCAATATGCCTAAAGATGGAGTCATCTTTCACTCTATTGCCATACACTCTATGTTTTTGTCCATTCTAAATCATCATTTATAACCAATAAACCTACTGATGTGTAGTGAATTTGATTTTCTAACATAACCCAAGACCATTGTTGTTTTTGAACAGAAAGGACATAGCATTTACTTATTCGGGTATTTCTTTGCTTTTTTTATTGAGATACATTTGACATAGAAAATGTATTCCTTTTAGCTATACAGCATAATGATTTAATATATGTATATTTTATGAGATGATTAAAATAGTTCAGTTGACATTCATTAGTTCACAGAGTTATGAGGTTTTTTTCTTGTGACTAGAATTTTTAACATCTATACCCTTAGTGACTATCAAATATACAAAAGACTTCCTCTTGCCAATGCAAGAGACCTTGGTTCAATCCCTGGGTCAGTAAGATCCCCTGAAGAAGGAAATGACAACTGACTCCAGTATTCTTGTTGAGGAAATCCCATGGACAGAGGAAACTGGCAGGCTACAGTCCATGGAGTCCCAAAGACCCTTACACCACTTAGCAACTAAACAATGACATGGATAACTATCGTGAGCACAGTGTAAATTACATTCTAGGGGCCTATTTGTCCGAAAGCTAGGTGCTTGTATCTTTGGGTCACCTTCACCTTTTAGCCCAGCCCCCAACTCCCACCTCCAGCAACCACCCATATCTTCTCTGATCATCATTTTTTAAAATCTCATCTATGAGTTACCTTGTTGCTATTAGAATGTATGAGTCCTTTGTATACCTTGCATTTTAATCCTTTTCAGATGTATGATTTGCAAGTATTTCTTCTCATTCCATAGTTTACTTTTTCATATTCCTGAGAATTCCCTTTGCTGTATGTTTTCAGCTTAATGTAGTGCACTTGTTTATTATTGATTTTGTTGACTTGATTTTGATGTTAAATTAAAAAAATCATTGCCGAGGCTTTTGCCAACATCAAAAAGCTTACCTCCTCTTATGTTTCCTTTAGAAGTTTTATGGTTGCTTATCTTCTGTTCAAGTGTTAATCTATTTTGAGTTGATTTCTGTGTATGGTATAATATAGTGATCCATTTTCATTCTTTATATGTGGCTCTCTTGTTTTCTCAACACAATTATCCTTCCTCCAATATATATTCTTTACTCCATCACTGTAAATTAATTGACTATATGTACATGGGTTTATTTTTGTGCTTTCTTTTCTCTTCCATTGATCCCTGTGTCTGAAAGATACTATGTGATTTTTGAGGGCTTACCTTGAAGCTCAGTCAGTAAAGAATCTGCCTGAAATGCATTAGACCCAGTTTGATTCTTGGGTCAGGAAGATCCCTTGGAGGAGGAAATTTCAATCTACTCCAATATTCTTGCCTGGAGAATCCCATGGACAGAGGAGCCTGCCAAGCTATAATCCAGGGGGTCACAAGAGTCAAACACAACTTAGCAACTAAAACACCATATGATTTTGATTATAATACCTTTGTAATATGGTTGAAAACAAGAAGATGTGATGCCTCCAGCTTTGTTCTTTTTCTCAAGATTGCTTTGACTATCAGGGTTTGTGTTTTTTTTTGTTTGTTTGTTTTTGTTTTTTTGGTTCAAAACAATATTTAAAATTATTTGTTCTAGTCCTGTGAAAAATGACATTGGATTTTTGATAAGAATTGCCTTGAACCTATAGATTGCTTTTGGCTGTGTGGTCATTTTAGCAATATTATTATTATTATTTGATCCCTGAGCACAGAAAAGATTTCCATTTACTTACATCATCTTCAATTTCTTTCATCAATGGCTTATACTGAAACCAATCCACATGATTTTAGAGTTGTGCATGATCAAGATTTTCTAAATCTAGTTGGGTGAACAGATTTTGGTGGGAATGGGCTAGGGCAATTTCAGATTAGGTTTCTTGTTTCAAAGTTTTCTTGGAATACTGCTTTTGATAACAGTTTGTGAATTTCTTTGCCTCTAAGCAGCCTGTATTCCTGCTTCCAAGGTAGGTGTCTCAGTGGTAAAGAATCTGCCTGCCAATGCAGAAGACACAGGAGTCACTGCTTCCATCCCAGGATCTGAAAGATCCCTTGGAGGAGGAAAGAGGAATTCACTCCTGTATTCTTGCCTGGAGAGCCCTATGGTCAGAGAAGCCTGGTGAATGGCATTTCCAAGGGTGTCACAAAGAGTCAGATACAACTGAGAGACTGAACATCCATACATGCAATCCAGTTTTACCTTTGAAATCTTTTCACTTTAGTTAAGTTAGTAAATATCAAAACCATCCTCAAGAAAAAAGTGCAAAAAGGCAAAATGGTTGACTGGAGAGGACTTAAAAATAGCTGAGCAAAGAAAAGAAGCAAAAAGCAAAGGAGAAAGGGACAGGTATATCCAACTGAATGTAGACTTCCAAAGAATAGCAAGGAGAGATAAGAAAGCCTTAAGAACAATGCAAAGATATAGAGGAAAAAAGACTAAAGATTCTCTTCAGGAAAATTGGAGATATCAAGGAAACTTTTCATGCAAAGATGGGCACAATAAAAGACAGAAATGGTAAGAACCTAACAGCAGCAGAAGAGATTAAGAGGGGGCAAGAATACACAGAAGAGCTGTAAAAAAATGTTCTAAATGACCATGATGGTGTGATCACTCACCTAGAGCCAGACAACCTGGAGTGTGAAGTCAAATGGGCCTTAGAAAGGATTACTACCAAAAAAAAAAAAAAAAAAAAATCCAGTGGAGGTGACAGGATTCCAGCTGAGCTATTTCAAATGCTAAAGATGATGTTGCTAAACTGCTGAACTCAATATGCCAGCAAATTTGGAAAACTCAGCAATGGCCACAGGATTGGAAAAGGTCAGTTTTCATTCCACTCACAAAGAAGTTCAGTGTCAAAGAAAGTTTAAGCTACTACACAATTGCATTCATCTCATAAGCTAGTAAGTTAGTGCTCAAAATTCTCCAAGCTAGGCTTCAACAGCATGTTAACCAAGAACTTCCAGAAGCACAAGCTAGATTTAGAAAAGAAAGAGGAGTCAGAGATCAAATTGCCAACATCCCTTGGATCATAGAAAAAGCAACAGAATTTCAGAAAAAAAAAAAAATCTACTTCTGCTTCATGAACTATATTGAAGCCTTTGACTGTGTGGATAACCAAAAACTGTAGAAAATTCTTAAGAGATGAGAATACCAGACCATCTTACCTGCCTCCTGAGAAACCTCTATGCAAGTCAAGAAGCAACAGTTAGATCCAAACACGAACAAATGGATTGGTTCAAAATTGGGAAAAGAGTACATCAAGGCTGTATATTGTTACCCTCCTTATTTAACTTATATGCAGAAGGCTTGGTTGTTTGCTTTGTCACTTCAGTAGTGTCTGACTCTTCGTAACACTGCAGACTATAGCATGCCAAGCTCCTCTATCCATGGGATTTCCCAGGCAAGAATAGTGGAGTACCTTGCCATATTACATCATGTGAAAGCCAGGTTGGATGAATCACATGTTGGAATCAAGATTGCCAAGAGAATTATCAATAATCTCAGATATGCAGATGATATCACCCTAATGGCAGAAACTGAAGAGGAACTGAAAGCCTTTTGATGAAAGCAAAAGAGAGTGAAAAAGCTGGCTTAAAACTCAACATTCAAAAAACAAAGATCATGGCAACCAGGCCCATCACTTTATGACAAATAGATGGGGAAAAAATTGGAACAGTAACAGACTTTTCTTGGTTGCCAAAATCACTACAGATGGTGACTGCAACCATGAAATTAAAAGCTGCTTCTTGGAAGAAAATCAGTAATCCTAGACAGCATTTTATAAAGCAGAGACATCACTTTGCCAACAAAGGTCAACAACATAGTCAAACAACTATGTCGTTTGCCAACAACATAGTCAAAGCTATGTCTGATTGTTTGTTTTTTCCAGTAGTCATGTACAGATGTGAGAACTGGACTTCAAAAAAGGCTGAGCACCCAAAAATTGATGCTTTTGAACGGTGGTGCTGGAAAAAACTCTTCAGAGTCCCTTGGACAACAAAGAGATCAGACAAGCCAATCCTCAAGGAAATCAACCCTGAATGTTCATTGGAAGAACTGATGATGAAGCTGAAGCTCCAATAATTTGGTCGTTTGATGTGAAGAGCTGATTCATTTGAAAAGACCCTGATGCTGAGAAAGGTTAGAGGCAGAAGGGGTAGAGGATGAGACAGTTGGATGATATCACTGACTCAATGGACATCAGTTTGAGTAAACTGTGGGAGATAGTGAAGGGCAGGGGAGCCTACTGTGGTGCACTCTGTGGGGTCACAAAGAGTCAGATATAACTTAAAACTTAACAACAATGTTGTTTCACAGTTTCTAAATATTCTTTAGACCTCCAACTTACTTTTAGATGCTTCAGAGGGCCCCTAAGCATCTCAGATAGAGATATTTAACTCAAATATTTTGCATGTTAAATTAAGGAAAGATTGAAAGCAAATGGAGAATAGGATGGCAGAGGATGGGATGGTTTGATAGTATCACCAACTCAGTGGACAAAAATTTGAGCAAACCCCTGGAGATGGTGAAGTACAAGGAAGCCTGGCATGCTGCAGTTCATGGGGTTGCAAAGAGTCAGACAGGACTTGGTCACTGAACAACAACAAACCAACAAGGAACTACTGTATAGCACATGGAACTCTACTCAGTGTTATGTGGCAGCCTGGATGGGAGGTGAATTTGGAGAAGAATGAATATATGTATACATATGGCTAAGCCCCTTACTTTTCACTTATAACTATTACAATATTGTTAATCATCTATGCATGCTATGCATGCATGCTAAGTTGCTTCAGTCATGTCCGACTCTGTGCGAACCCATAGACGGCAGCCCACCAGGCTCCTCTGTCCCTGGGAGTCTCTAGGTGAGAATACTGGAGTGGGTTGCTATTTCCTTCTCCACCAGTTCTATCAACACAAAATTAATAGTTTGAAAAAATAACAAGGATCAAGTCACCTGAGAGGAGATTTTAAAAGTGCAGGCTCTACCCACATCCTAATCTTATCAGAAGCCCCATCTTCTAACCACTGTTATTAAACTTTCATTAAATTCTATGGGATTAGGACACATAGTAAGAGAAAGCAATGGCACTCCACTCCAGTACTCTTGCCTGGAAAATCCCATGGACAGAGGAGCCTGGTAGGCTACAGTCCATGGGGTCACAAAGAGTCAGACACAACTGAGCAACTTTACCTTACTTTACTTTCTACTTCATCCAAAACTCATCTCCAAGATTTGATTCAGTACTGGTGTACACAGACTGAGCTTTTAGTAAAAACACTATTCACTGTATAGGTTTTTCATCTCATTGGTTTAATTTATTCCCAGATGTTTTATTCTTTTTGATGCAATTTTAAGTAAAATCATCTTCATATCTCTTTCTAGTAGTTCATTACTAGTGTTTAGGAATACAACTGAATTTTGAATGGCAATTTTTTGTCCTGAAACTTTACTGAGATGGTATTGCATTTGCTTATTCCAGTGTTTCTTAAATAACCATTACCATTATTATTTATTGAGTTCCTACTTCATTTGGCATTTATTATCTTGTGATGATAGGTTTTAGAGGTCAGTTTGCCTAGGCTACAGTCCCCAGTTATTTAAACAAATACCAATCTAGCTATTATCTAAAAGGGTATTTTGTAGTTTTGATTAAACTCTGTGATCAGTGACTTTAAGTAAAGGAAATTTTTCTAGATAATATTGGAGTGCCTGAGTCAAAACAATCTTCTATGAATAGAAACTTTAGCTAATATTCAAAAGTTTCAACCTGCCCTTCTTGATGGCCAGCCCAACAGATTTTGAACTTATCTTACCAGCCTTCACAAGGGTATAAGCCAAGTCCATGAAATATATATGTGTACCTACACACACTCACATATGTCTTCTATAGCTCATGTTTCTATGATGGAACATTATTTCTTAAACCAGTGATTATGGTGTTTTCTATGCCTTTAAATTATTTTTGTAGCTTATAATTTTTACTCCTTAGAAAGACATGTGTCTCGCTTTCTAAGTATCTAGTTTTAATTACATCCAAAGATTTCAACCTATCTAAAAAGTTTTGGGGATATTTTTCTCTAAATGTTAAGATATACAAGCTCCTTTTTAAAAAAAATTTATAGAATTATTATTATTATTTTTTTTTACAGCCATTCTCTCACCTTCTCTAATCGGGACTGTTTGCATTCTAGGACCGGTAGATGGTGATCATTCTGGGACTTCTCAGCACTACTTTGTACTGGATATTATATGCCTTAAACCTCATATCTTACTTTGTCTTCTTTCAATCTTTCATCCTACTAAGGCACATTCTCCAGCAATATTGTAAGGAAAAGTATGTGGCAGGTAAAGCCTTTACGCCTGGCATATCTATAAATTTCTTTATACTAACTTTGATATTTGAGAGTTTGTATAAGAAAAAAATTAATTAAAAATTATTTTTCCTAGTATTTCTGACACATTGCTCCATTGTCATTTTTCATCATAAATTGATGTTGAGAGTCTGATGATGTTTAAAGTACAGTTTTCTTTAGGTAACATTTTTTATAGTTTTATCTGATCATATTTAAGCCTTCTTTAGGCTTAAGAAATATTGTTGTTCTGACAATATTTCACAGTGATGTGCTTTGTTACATAATTATATAAAATGAAAAACAAAACTGAATATTTAAAGTCAATAAGTGGATTTTTTTTCCTTTGTGTAGGGAAGTATAGCAAAATTCATTAAGGAAAAAACTGATATATATATATGTATATATATATATATATGTATATATATATGTAGTACTTTTTAAATAAGTAAAATTTGTAAATCATAAAAATATAAATGAAGAATTCTCACCTGGTGAAAGATATTTGCTATTAATAAATGACAAAGAATCAATATATTAAATATATATTACTTTTACAGATCAAAGTTGTTTTTCTTTTTTCTTTATTTTTTTATTTTACTTTATTTTAATTTACAATACAGTATTGATTTTACCATACATCACCATGAATCTGCCACGGGTGTACACGTGTTCCCAATCCTGAACTTCCCTCCCACCTCCCTCCTCATACCATCTCTCTGGGTCATACCAGTGCACCAGCCCCAAGCATCCTGTATCCTGCATTGAACCTAGACTGTTCATTCATTTCTTATATGATATTATACATGTTTCAATGCCATTCTCCCAAATCATCCCACCCACTCCCTCTCCCTCTCTCACAGAGTCCAAAAGACATCAATGTCACTTCTGCTGTCTTGCATACAGGGTTATTGTTACCATCTTTCTAAATTCTATATATATATATATGTGTTAGGATACTGTATTGGTGTTTTTCTTTCTGGCTTACTTCACTCTGTATAATAGGCTCCAGTTTCATCCACCTCATTAGAACTGATTCAANGTAAGGAATATCAACAACCTCAGATACGCAGAATTCAGTTCAGTTCAGTTTCTCAGTCATGTCTGACTCTTTGCAGCCCCATGAACCGCAGCACGCCAGGCCTCCCTGTCCATCACCAACTCCCGGAGTCCACCCAAACCCATGTCCACTGTTTCAGTGGTGCCATCCAATCATCTCATCCTCTGTTGTCCCCTTCTCCTTCTGCCCCCAATCTTTCCCAGCAACAGGGTCTTTTCAAATGAGTCAGTTCTTTACATCAGTTAGCCAAAGTATTGGAGTTTCAGCTTCAACATCAGTCTCTCCAATGAACACCCAAGACTTATCTCCTTTAGGATGGACTGCTTGGATCTCCTTGCAGTCCAAGGGACTCTCAAAAGTCTTCTCCAACACCACAGTTCAAAATCATCAATTCTTTGGTGCTCAGCTTTCTTTATAGTTCAACTCTCACATCCATACATGACCTCTGGGAAAACCATAGCTTTAACTAGACGGACCTTTGTTGGCAAAGTTATGTCTCTGCAGAATGATACTACTCTAATGGCAAAAAGTGAAAAGGAGCTAAAGAGTCTCTTGATGAGGCTGAAAGAGTAGAGTGAAAAAGCTGGCTTGAAACTCAACATTCAAAAAACTAAGATCATGGCCTGTGGTCCCATTACTTCATGTAAAATAAAAAGAGAAAAAGTGGAAGTGACGATGTATTTTATTTTCTTGGGCTCAGAAATCACAGTGTATTGTGAGTGCAGCCATGAAATTAAGGGATGCTTGCCCCTAGGAAGGAAATCTATGACAAATCTAAAGTGAAAGTGAAGTCGTGTCTGATTTTGAGACCCCATGGACTATAGCCTATCAGGCTCCTCTGTCTATAGGATTTTCCAGGCAATAGTACTGGAGTGGATTGCCGTTTCCTTCTCCAATGACAAACCTAGATAGCATGTTAAAAAGCAGAGGCATCACTTTGCCAACAAAGGTATATATAATCAAAGTTATGACTTTTTCTCTGGTCATATATGCATACAAGAGTTGGACCATAAGGAAGGTTGAGCACTGAAAAACTGATGCTTTCCAATTATATTGCTAGAGAAGACTCTTGAGAGTCCCTTTGACTTCAAGGTGATCAAGTCAAATATAATGAAAATCAAGCCTGTATATATTATTAGGAAGACTGATACTGAAGTTCCAACATTTTGGCCATGTGATCAGAACAGCTGACTCATTCATTGGGAAAAAAATCAAGATGCTGGGAAAGATGGAAGGCAAGAAGAAAAGCGGTTGTCAGAGGATGAGATGGTTAGATAGCATTGCTGACCAAATGATCATGAATTTGAGCAAACTCTGGTAGATAGTGGAGGATATGGGAACCTGATAAGCTGCAGTTCTGGGGTCACAAAGAGTCAGACATGACTTATTGAATGAACATCAACAGTATCTATTTTCTAGCCCAGTCCACTTACCTATTCTATTTTATGTACATATATTTAGTTCTGTAGAATATTTCTTAAACTAAATAATTAATTTTTTGCAGCTCATAAACATTTTATTATGAAGAATACTGTAACAATATTTTTAAAAATTTGTTATAATAGTAAAAATTTTAAGAGTCACTATATTCGAAGAATAATTAAAAATGGCAGTTAGACACTACATGGAAAGCAGTACAACAAAAAGGAAATTGTCTCCTTTTAATTTTTCTGGAAGTAGAATTAATATATTGGAAGAGATTAAGCTAATCATTAACACTGCTAGTAAAATTCAGCATCAAATGCAAAGAACAAGATTAAAAACTGGAGATAACACTGACTGTGTAGTCATATCACATAAGTTTCACACATTTGCCATTTTTATTTAATCTGCATGGTTTTAACAATACATTAGGTGACAGCCAATATTTACCAAAAGTTAGGACATTAGTTCTTAGTTTTTTGCATCTGGGAGTCTCATAGAGAAACTAAAATCTCCTATAACCCAAACCACTACTAGCCAACTTTCCTTAGGACCTCAGTACTATTACATACTTTTCTCTTTTGTCTAAATCATGATTATAAAAATTTTCAGAGTACTCCTTTCCTTCTCACATTTAGAGTTTTGGTATCAACTACTTGAGGAATCTCTTTCATGGATCACAGCCTTGTTATGGTGAAAGGGCTTATGTAACTCAATGAAGCTATGAGCCATACTGTGCAGAGCCACCCAAGTCATACAGGTCATAGTGGAGAGTTCTGACAAAGCATGGTCCACTGGAGGATAGAATGGGAAATCACTCCAGTATTCTTGCTGCAAAAAATCCAAAAACAGTAGGAAATGGCAGAAATCTGGAATGACATGAATTTTCATAATTTCTACTTAGATATGTTTTCACACAAAATACATAATCACCCACCGGAAATTAATTCCAAAGAGAATGTAAATAGCAAGATTTACTGAACTTAATGCACTGACATGTTGCAAATAGGACCCTTCACACTATAAAGTGAACATCATATTCACCTCAAAAGGATTATTATGTAGACTAAAATTATTCAACAAATTTGAATAGATTCCATTCTGTAGGCACTAGGCTAACTGTTAGGAATACAAATAAGATATAATTCCTGTTTTAGATTGTTTCCTATCTGTTAGTGCATACAAAAGTTACTATAAATGATAGAAAATACTCTAATATAGTAGAGTGATATATGATATGAGACTATATAGAAGAGACACATGACTCAGGTGGAAGCTAGCAGAGCAAGGTTTTATAGCAAAGATAAAATTAAACAGCCCTAAGATGAATTGTAATCAGGAACAAGGAAGATATATTCAATGTCATTGGAGCAGCATGTAGAGAAAAGTGAAAAATACAGTTTTCTGGTATAGCTGAGAAAATAAATATGCAGCTGAAAGTGAAATAAGGGAGCAGATGATAGATTAGGAGTTTTCAGCTTTGTTCTCACAGATAACACCAAATTTGTCAACCATTCATGGACTAGAGTAGTTTTGAGGGAATCTAGTTCAGCAGAAACTATGTCGTCTGTGCTTTCTGCATTGCAGGCAGATTCCTTACCCACTAAGCCATTAGGGAAGCCCTTTCATAATAAAAATCCTCAATAAATGAGGTGCAGAAAGAATATGGCTCGTAATGATGAAGCTCATATGTTACAAGCCAACAATTAAAATACTTTATGGTGAATAGTTGAAAATTTTTCCTCTAAGATTAAGAACAAGTCAAGGGTTTTCAGTCTTACCATTCCTGTTCAACATAATAGAAGTCCTAGCCAGATCAACTAGACAAAAAAAAAAAAAAAAAAAAAAAGTCATCCAAATCAAAGAAGTAAAATATTTCTTACTTACAGATGATATGATCTTCAAGAAGGAAATCTTAAAGAGTTAAAGAAAAAAAAATATTAAAACTAATAATCAACAAAGTTTAAAAATACAGAATCCACATACAGCAGTCAATGATATTTCTTTACACTGACAGTGAAATTGTTGGGGGAACCACTGAGAGAAAACTTTCCCCCTGGCTAGGCCTGATTGTAATCACTTACATGAGTTACCTTACAAGAGGAGGTCCTGATAAGAAGAAACTAACAGTATACCACCAAGCAGAAGAATTTGGGAAAGGTCAAAAGGAAAGAGGAGAGTTCAGTGTATATGTCTTAGAACTGAACTGAACCGAACCTCCCCAAATCCTTCTCACTGGAGTTCATCTTGGCTGAGTGATGTGTGCATGACCAGGAAGGACCCTGAGTTAAAATAGTTGTCCAGAGACAATCCAGAAACAAACCCCATTACCATGAAAACAGACTATGAGCCACATGACAGAGCAGTTCTTCTGGATTCTTCACCCAGCTGCTTTTTGCTTAGGCGACCCTTCCTGGTGAAGTATCTTGCTTTTTCAGCACATTTTCTCTTCAGACAATTCATTCCTGAGTGTTGGACAAGTTCTCACTCTCAGGCCCTGGAAGGGATCCCCCTTTCTACAATGAATGCCAATTCAGGTGGGGTTTCTTCTCCACTATGACTGACATCCTGAGAGTTTTGTGTAGTCAGGGACCAGCTTGCCCACTGATGAACCAGACTTAGAATGTAAATGGGATCTTTTTGATCATGATCTCTATTGACATGGATGATTGGCCAGAGTGCCCCAACCAGGTTAGAAATAATATACTTCTTTATTGATATATTTTCCCTTCCAGACATACAAGCTGGACTTTAGAAAGTACAGAGAAATCAAAGATCAAATTGCCAACATCTGCTGGATCACAGAAAAAGCAAAAGAATTTCAGGAAAATATATACTTCTGCTGCAAAGATTATGCTAAAGCCTTGTCTGTGTGGATCACAACAACCTGTGGAAAATTTTTATAAAGAGATAGGAATATCAGATCACCTTAGCTGCCACTTGAGAAACCCGTATGCATGTCAAGAAGTAACAGAACTGGACATGAAACAAGGGACTGGCTCAAAACTGAGAATGGAGTACATCAAGGCTGTATATTGTCTTATTTAACTTACATGCAGAGTATGTCCTGAGAAATGCCAGGGTGGGTGAATTATAAGCTGGGCTGAAGATTGCTGGAAGAAATATTAACAACCTCAGATATGCATATAATATTATTCTAAAGGAAGAAAGTGATGAGCAATTAAAGAGTCTTTTGACAAAAATGAACAAGTAAAGTGAAAAAGCTGGCTTAAAACTCAACATTCAGAAAACTAAAATTACAGTACCTGGTCCCATCACTTTGTGGCAAATAGATGAAGAAAAAATGGTAAGAGTGGCAAATTGTCTTGGTTTAAAAAATCACTGCAGATGGTGACTGCAGCTATGAAATTAAAAGATGCTAACTTCTTGTAAAAAAAGAAAAAAGCTGTGACGAACCTAGACAGGATATTAAAAAGCAGAGACATCACTTTGCCAACAAAGGTCCATGTAGTCAAAACTATGGTTTTTCCAGTAGTCATGTATGGATATGAGAGTTGTATCATAAAGAAGTCCAAGTATTAAAGAATTGATGCTTTTGAATTGTGGTGTTGGAGAAGACTCTTGAGAGTCCTTTGGACAGCAAGGAGATCAAACCAGTCAATACTAAAGGAAACTGACTCTGAATATTCACTGGAAGGACTGAAGCTGAAGTTTCAATACTTTAGCTGCCTGATTGAAAGAGCCAACTCATTGGAAAAGACCCCGATACGGGGAAGGATTGAGGGCAGCAAGAGAAGGACAGAGGATGAGATGGTTCAGTGGCATCACTGACTTACTGGACATGAATTTGAGCAAACTCCAGGTGATAGTGAAGGACAGGGAAGCTTGGCATGCCGCAGTCCATGGGGTCACAACGAGTTGCACACAACTTGTAGACTGAACAGCAACAGCTGGTTGTTTCTGGACAGAGAAGAGAATGGAGAACAGGAAAGGATGGAAGGGTTGTGGATGGTCAGGGCTGACTAGGTTTAGACTGAGTTCACTGAGGAAATGAATCTTGAAAGTAAGTTGGTATAAAACCTGATTTTGGCTTTTCTCTTTGTTAAAATGTCAATTTTCTAAAAGTGTTAAACTGCTTCTGGTAACAGATTTTAAGTTCTTTATCTTTTAAGTGATCTGTTCTATATTTACCTTTGAAATGTCTTATCATCACTTTGGCTAAGTGATTAACTCTTGCATCACAGTGACCCATGATCCTATCTGACTGAGTCTTCTCAAATCTTTTGATATTTTTTGACAAAACTTCCTAAATCAAATATTCAATTCGATTCTTTTGAACTTCAGCTAACTTTGAGATTGCTTTAGAAGGCCCATGTGGCATCTCAGACAGAAATATTTAATTAGTATTTTAAATTACATGGAGAGTATTATTATCATAATGATAAGCCTTTAAAATATATACTGTATGGATAAATATTATTAATATGGATAGTCTAGAAATCACATAGAATTCCTGAAAGTTTAGTTTGTCCTGGAAAAATGTTACCATTCATAATTTTAGTTACTTTAAAATGTTACATATCACAGCAGTAACAAAGTTTCTCTTGTCAATTACATTGTGAGCAAATTTGGTGATGCCTTTTTTGTATTTCTGTAATTTATAGATATTTATTGTTGTATTCTGATAAATCTCAGATTATACTGGGGTACTGGGTAAATTTTTTTAAAAAACAATGGCTTCATAAAAAGTTAATCAAGAGGGTTATTTACAGAGTGAAATTACATGATTATAATTTTTATGGTTTCTATCTGAAGCATTATTGACTTTTAATCTATGTTTTCCAGATGTAAAGAAACATTTATCCACAAATTAATTATGTCATAGCAATTTGGTAACTTCTACCTTTGCAAGAAGAATTTGGGCTTCTCTGGTAGCTCAGCTGGTAAAAAAATCCACCTACAATGCGGGAGAAGCGTGTTCAATTCCTTGGTTGGGAGGATCCCCATGAAAAGGGATAGGCTACCCACTCCAGTATTCATGAGCTTCCTTGGTGGTTCAAACAATAAAGAATCCAACTGCAATAGAGGAGACCTGGGTTTGATCTCTGTGTTGAGATGATCCCCTGCAGGTCAGTTCAGTTCAGTTCAGTCGCTCAGTCGTGTCCGACTCTTTGTAACCCCATGAATCGCAGCATGCCAGGCCTCCCTGTCCATCACCAACTCCTGGAGTTCACTCAGACTCGTGTCCATCGAGTCAGTGATACCACCCAGCCATTTCATCCCCTGTTGTCCCCTTCTCCTCCTGCCACCAACCCCTCCCAGCATCAAAGTCTTTTCCAATGAGTCAGCTCTTCTCAGGGGCCATGGCAATTCAGTCCAGTATTCTTGCCTGGAGAATCCCCATGGACAGAGGAGCCTGTCAGGCTACACAGTCTGTGGGGTTGCAAAGAGTTGGACACTACTGAGTGATAAAGCACAGCACAGCACAAGCAGATTTCTACGCTTCACTTTTCTCTCTACATGGTCCCTCCAGAGACTGGAGACTCCCAGGTTCCCAATAACTTTATCAGTTAAATTAGGAAGTCTACCTCCTGAAAGGTGCAAGAATCTGAAGGTATTTTGTAGACCGCAAAAAGGGAGGAATTTTCCTGAATCTATAAGGCAAAACCTGACAAGACCTTGGCATGGCTTCCCTGGCCTTGGGAACACTTTTATCGATTAATCAGAATTAGTTTGCAGACAAAGTAGCTTTGATTTGGCTATCTTTGATAAAAATGAGAGTAATTTTAGAGAAAAAGAGATATTGCAATGGATATCAAAATCGAATTCTGTTTACTGAGGTATGTATTCTCTAAGTCTCACTTCTCAGAGTGAATGAGACATTTTTATGTTATGTTGTTGTAAGGTTTAATTGAAATATTAAAAGGACATTTTAAATTTGCTTCTGAAGTTTAAGTAATCTATCTTTGGATAAAAATCAGATGCTCCATGATCTTCAATCAGGTGGTTTACATCAGATTATGGTTACTTAAATTTAAAAGCTCCCTTATATTAGAAACAATTAAACAAATCTAGAGATAACCAGGGGCTTCCCAGGTTGTGTTAGTGGTAAAAATCTCATCTACCAATTCATGAGACATGAGAGATGTGGGTTTGATTCCTGGATTGAGATGATCCTCTGGAAGAGGAAATGGTAACCCATTCCAGTACTCTTGTTTGCAGAGTCCCATGGAGAGAGTTAGCCTAGTGGGGTTTCAAAAGTCCATAGGGTTGCAAAGAGTTGGACACAACTGAAATGACAGCATGCATGCAAACAGGGATAATGAGCTTAGTGACACTAGGACACTATGCTGGGTACCTTATGGACAATTAAAATATATAATCTCCTTTACAGATGATGATTGATATAGAAAAGATAAAGTCAGGTGACCTGTGATATACTGAGCTGCATCTAATGGAAGTTCTTCACTTAAATTCTTCAGTTCAGTTCAATCACTCAGTCATGTCTGACTCTTTGTGACCCCAGGGACTTTAGCACTTCGGGCTTCCCTGTTCATCACCAACTCCTGGAACTTGCTCAAAATAATGTCCATCAAGTCGGTGATGCCATCCTACCATCTCATCCTCTGTCATCCCCTTCTCCTCCTGCTTTCACTCTTTCCCAGCATCAGGGTCTTTACCAATGAAACAGTTCTTCACATCAGGTGGCCAAAGTACTAGAGTTTCAGCTTCAGCATCAGTCCTTCTGAATATTCAGGACTGATTTTCTTTCAGATTGACTGGTTTGATCTCCTTGCCATCCAAGGAACTCTCAAGAGTCTTCTCCAACATCACAGTTCAAAAGCATCAATTCTTCAGTGCTCAGGTTTCTTTATGATCCAACACTCACACCCATATATGATTTTTGGGAAACCATAGCTCTGACTAGATGAACCTTTGTCGGCAAAGTGATGTCTCTGCTTTTTTAATATGTGGTATAGGTTTGTCATAGCTTTTCTTCTAAGAAGCAAGTGTCTTTTAATTACATGGCTGCAGTCACCATCTGCAGTAATTTGGAGTCCAAGAAAATAAAGTCTGTCCCTCTTTTCATTGTTTTCACTTCTATTTGCCATTAAGTGATGGGACTGGATGCCCATATAAGAAAAAACAAGAGCGAATATTTTCCTGGACCTTTAAAGATGAGTAAAACAGATGGTCTAGAGACTTTAGGCACTGTTATTAAAGCCTCATCCAGTAATAAGCATAATTGAGTGGCCCACCAGTGAAATCTTCATCAGACCTAGGAACGAGTTTTTCTTAGCACCATAGGATGAAATAGTCAGGACATGTTCCCCAAATCACGGTTGAATTTATGACCCCAAAGAAGCAATTGAAACTGAAAATTAGCACTTGTCGTCTGCCTCTTCAGAACAAGCCTTTAGCTGGCTAATTTCAGAAGATTTCATGAGCCCAGTGCTAGCATCTTCTCATGTCTAGAAAGGAACTAAAATCATGAACAGTGATATCTGCTTTGGCCATTGAGGAGGGAAATACAACCAAAGCTCAAAATGGAGTTACTGGTTTAGACATCCAAGGAAAAGTTGTGCGGTCATTGTAGATTTCATAAATGTTCCTGTATTGCTGAGAACTCAAATTTCAAATCCTCTGAACTGTGTCAGGCTCTTTGGCAGTTGGTAGCTGCAACCTTATGGATTCAAGGTATTCTGATGCAACTATTACATTTTTAGAAAATGCAATTATTTTCTATAAGATAGTAGTAGAAAAAGGAGACTTGCAGTGACCAGTAGTTCCTGTTATGTGTATATTAATACCACACATGAAGTAAACAACTTGGATAAAAGTCTCCCCAAGGTGCAAGGTCCAGNCTGAGAACTCAAATTTCAAATCCTCTGAACTGTGTCAGGCTCTTTGGCAGTTGGTAGCTGCAACCTTATGGATTCAAGGTACTCTGATGCAACTATTACATTTTTAGAAAATGCAATTATTTTCTATAAGATAGTAGTAGGAAAAGGAGACTTGCAGTGACCAGTAGTTCCTGTTATGTGTATATTAACACCACACATGAAGTAAACAACTTGGATAAAAGTCTCCCCAAGGTGCAAGGTCCAGACTGGGATTCAGGCTTACTCATATCAAAATGGCAAACCAAACAATTGAGACCTTAATCATACTAAACTCAGATCCAGGCAGAAATATTTCACATTTAGTTTCTATTCTCCGAGTTTTTTAAGACAGGTCTATGCCTCATTTTAGCAGAATGCGGTTAGTGCTATCATCTCCCAGTTTCCTGAATTGAATTAAAACTGAGTAGGATTCTGTCAGGCTCTGGCATACAAATCCTGAGTCCTTTGCTTTTTGCTTGTAGGACATAGATTTCATTCAGGCAACTTGATTTTCTTTGAGTTCCGAACAGTAGGCTCAAACAGTTGCTAATAAAGAAAGAGAGGATAGCAATAATAGCTTTTTTCAGTCACTAAGTCATGTCTGACTCTTTGCAACCCCATGGACTGAAGCATGCCAAATTTCCCTGTCCTTCACTATCTCCTGGAGTTTGTCCAAATTCATACCCATTGAATCAGTGATGCGATCCAGAAGGGGGCAACAGAGGAGAAACAGTCAAATGGTGGCTCAGCCTTGGGGTAGTGGTCTGGTGTCCTGGTTCCTCCCCAAGAAATTGGTATAGCAATATCTTTGAGTACTTCTGCAGAACTGGGCTCCCCATCCAGGTGGGGAGGAGCACAAGATTATGGAGCACCGCCCTATAACCTCATTACCAATCAATCAGAAAAAAGCCACACATCTTGTACCCTTCACCCCAAATTTCACCTTCCTCTTCTGGGCCCAGCAGCGACCATGCTGTGAGGCCTCCTGTTTAGACCTTGTCTGTTTCAACTGTTTACAAGGTTTTGACTAAAAAAAGATGTACAATGTGAGAGTTGAGAGTTAAGTTTTATTTGAAACAAAATAAGGACTACAGACCAGGAGACGGCACCTCAGATAACTCTGATGAACTGCCACAAAGAGGTAGTGGTGGGAGGTCAATATCTAAGATTTTTGTGAAAGGGGAGTTCAGTGCAGTCAAGGGCTTACTTTACAAAAGGCTTTCTGTTAGTCAGGAGAAGCTGATGTCACCCTGAAGGGATTTAGTGCTTTTCCAGATAATGAGGAGATGCAAGGATTGGAAGCATGAAATCAGTTCCTGAAAATACCTATTTGAGACCTGTTTCACCAGATTCCCTGGAACACAGAGTGCCTCATTCTCCACTCTGAACTGCCTTCAGGACATGCTGAAGGTCAACATCAGCACAGGATTCACTCTCTGCAGAGGCAGATGGCAAAAGCTCTTGGAAAACACTAATTTGTAGTTGACAAGATTCATTTCTCACAGGGTCCAACAGTTGAGGTTAAATTATTATTACTACAAGGATGAATGCTGGTTTCTTACACAGGACATCTGAATTTAAATTAAGTGGAGAGAGACTTCTGCTCTACTAGGATGACGTCATACTCTCAAGAGAAAGTAGTTAAAGAAAAAAGAGACCTCTGCCCCAATTCCCAAGGAGTATTTTGAGTATGAAGTCTTTAAGCGGGGAATTGTCAGGGGAAACATACAGAAATCACTCTTCCTGGCTAGATCCAACAGTAACCACTTGTGTGAGTTATATTAAGACAAGAGGTCCTGGAAGGAACTCGGAATTAACAACTACCACCAACTGGAAGAATGTGGGAAAGGTCAAAAGGAGAGAGGAGATGCCAGTCCATATTCCTACCAATCTGGCAAAATCCTTCTCACTAGAGCTCATCTTGACTGAGTGGCATGTGCATGACCAGAAAGGAGCCTGAGTCAAATGGTTGGCCAGAGACAACCTGGAAACTTACCCCATTACTATAAAACCTGAGACTGCAAGTCACATGCAGAGCAACTCTCCTAGGTTCCCTTACCCTGATGCTCTCTGCCCTAGTGCTCATTCCCAATAAAGTCTCTTGCTTTGTCCGCATATGTGTCTCCTTGGACAATTCATTCCTGAGTGTTAGACAACAGCCTAAACTTGGACCCTGGAAGGGGTCCCACTTCCTACAACAAAATATCTGAAAAAAAAATAATAAGAAAAAACTACTATATTTAATAGCATCTGAAAGAATTAAAAGTTAGAAATAAATGTAATCAAAAAATTGAAAGACATGTACACTGAAAACTACAAAATATTAATTCAAAGTATTGAACAAAACACAAATAAGTGGAAAGATATCCCATGTTCATACATTGAAATAATTAACATTATTAAAATATCCNAGTCAGGTGACCTGTGATATACTGAGCTGCATCTAATGGAAGTTCTTCACTTAAATTCTTCAGTTCAGTTCAATCACTCAGTCATGTCTGACTCTTTGTGACCCCAGGGACTTTAGCACTTTGGGCTTCCCTGTTCATCACCAACTCCTGGAACTTGCTCAAAATAATGTCCATCAAGTCAGTGATGCCATCCTACCATCTCATCCTCTGTCATCCCCTTCTCCTCCTGCTTTCACTCTTTCCCAGCATCAGGGTCTTTACCAATGAAACAGTTCTTCACATCAGGTGGCCAAAGTACTAGAGTTTCAGCTTCAGCATCAGTCCTTCTGAATATTCAGGACTGATTTTCTTTCAGATTGACTGGTTTGATCTCCTTGCCATCCAAGGAACTCTCAAGAGTCTTCTCCAACATCACAGTTCAAAAGCATCAATTCTTCAGTGCTCAGGTTTCTTTATGATCCAACACTCACACCCATATATGATTACTTGGGAAACCATAGCTCTGACTAGATGGACCTTTGTCGGCAAAGTGATGTCTCTGCTTTTTTAATATGTGGTATAGGTTTGTCATAGCTTTTCTTCTAAGAAGCAAGTGTCTTTTAATTACATGGCTGCAGTCACCATCTGCAGTAATTTGGAGTCCAAGAAAATAAAGTCTGTCCCTCTTTTCATTGTTTTCACTTCTATTTGCCATTAAGTGATGGGACTGGATGCCCATATAAGAAAAAACAAGAGCGAATATTTTCCTGGACCTTTAAAGATGAGTAAAACAGATGGTCTAGAGACTTTAGGCACTGTTATTAAAGCCTCATCCAGTAATAAGCATAATTGAGTGGCCCACCAGTGAAATCTTCATCAGACCTAGGAACGAGTTTTTCTTAGCACCATAGGATGAAATAGTCAGGACATGTTCCCCAAATCACGGTTGAATTTATGACCCCAAAGAAGCAATTGAAACTGAAAATTAGCACTTGTCGTCTGCCTCTTCAGAACAAGCCTTTAGCTGGCTAATTTCAGAAGATTTCATGAGCCCAGTGCTAGCATCTTCTCATGTCTAGAAAGGAACTAAAATCATGAACAGTGATATCTGCTTTGGCCATTGAGGAGGGAAATACAACCAAAGCTCAAAATGGAGTTACTGGTTTAGACATCCAAGGAAAAGTTGTGCGGTCATTGTAGATTTCATAAATGTTCCTGTATTGCTGAGAACTCAAATTTCAAATCCTCTGAACTGTGTCAGGCTCTTTGGCAGTTGGTAGCTGCAACCTTATGGATTCAAGGTACTCTGATGCAACTATTACATTTTTAGAAAATGCAATTATTTTCTATAAGATAGTAGTAGGAAAAGGAGACTTGCAGTGACCAGTAGTTCCTGTTATGTGTATATTAACACCACACATGAAGTAAACAACTTGGATAAAAGTCTCCCCAAGGTGCAAGGTCCAGACTGGGATTCAGGCTTACTCATACCAAAATGGCAAACCAAACAATTGAGACCTTAATCATACTAAACTCAGATCCAGGCAGAAATATTTCACATTTAGTTTCTATTCTCCGAGTTTTTTAAGACAGGTCTATGCCTCATTTTAGCAGAATGCGGTTAGTGCTATCATCTCCCAGTTTCCTGAATTGAATTAAAACTGAGTAGGATTCTGTCAGGCTCTGGCATACAAATCCTGAGTCCTTTGCTTTTTGCTTGTAGGACATAGATTTCATTCAGGCAACTTGATTTTCTTTGAGTTCCGAACAGTAGGCTCAAACAGTTGCTAATAAAGAAAGAGAGGATAGCAATAATAGCTTTTTTCAGTCACTAAGTCATGTCTGACTCTTTGCAACCCCATGGACTGAAGCATGCCAAATTTCCCTGTCCTTCACTATCTCCTGGAGTTTGTTCAAATTCATACCCATTGAATCAGTGATGCGATCCAGAAGGGGGCAACAGAGGAGAAACAGTCAAATGGTGGCTCAGCCTTGGGGTAGTGGTCTGGTGTCCTGGTTCCTCCCCAAGAAATTGGTATAGCAATATCTTTGAGTACTTCTGCAGAACTGGGCTCCCCATCCAGGTGGGGAGGAGCACAAGATTATGGAGCACCGCCCTATAACCTCATTACCAATCAATCAGAAAAAAGCCACACATCTTGTACCCTTCACCCCAAATTTCACCTTCCTCTTCTGGGCCCAGCAGCGACCATGCTGTGAGGCCTCCTGTTTAGACCTTGTCTGTTTCAACTGTTTACAAGGTTTTGACTAAAAAAAGATGTACAATGTGAGAGTTGAGAGTTAAGTTTTATTTGAAACAAAATAAGGACTACAGACCAGGAGACGGCACCTCAGATAACTCTGATGAACTGCCACAAAGAGGTAGTGGTGGGAGGTCAATATCTAAGATTTTTGTGAAAGGGGAGTTCAGTGCAGTCAAGGGCTTACTTTACAAAAGGCTTTCTGTTAGTCAGGAGAAGCTGATGTCACCCTGAAGGGATTTAGTGCTTTTCCAGATAATGAGGAGATGCAAGGATTGGAAGCATGAAATCAGTTCCTGAAAATACCTATTTGAGACCTGTTTCACCAGATTCCCTGGAACACAGAGTGCCTCATTCTCCACTCTGAACTGCCTTCAGGACATGCTGAAGGTCAACATCAGCACAGGATTCACTCTCTGCAGAGGCAGATGGCAAAAGCTCTTGGAAAACACTAATTTGTAGTTGACAAGATTCATTTCTCACAGGGTCCAACAGTTGAGGTTAAATTATTATTACTACAAGGATGAATGCTGGTTTCTTACACAGGACATCTGAATTTAAATTAAGTGGAGAGAGACTTCTGCTCTACTAGGATGACGTCATACTCTCAAGAGAAAGTAGTTAAAGAAAAAAGAGACCTCTGCCCCAATTCCCAAGGAGTATTTTGAGTATGAAGTCTTTAAGCGGGGAATTGTCAGGGGAAACATACAGAAATCACTCTTCCTGGCTAGATCCAACAGTAACCACTTGTGTGAGTTATATTAAGACAAGAGGTCCTGGAAGGAACTCGGAATTAACAACTACCACCAACTGGAAGAATGTGGGAAAGGTCAAAAGGAGAGAGGAGATGCCAGTCCATATTCCTACCAATCTGGCAAAATCCTTCTCACTAGAGCTCATCTTGACTGAGTGGCATGTGCATGACCAGAAAGGAGCCTGAGTCAAATGGTTGGCCAGAGACAACCTGGAAACTTACCCCATTACTATAAAACCTGAGACTGCAAGTCACATGCAGAGCAACTCTCCTAGGTTCCCTTACCCTGATGCTCTCTGCCCTAGTGCTCATTCCCAATAAAGTCTCTTGCTTTGTCCGCATATGTGTCTCCTTGGACAATTCATTCCTGAGTGTTAGACAACAGCCTAAACTTGGACCCTGGAAGGGGTCCCACTTCCTACAACAAAATATCTGAAAAAAAAATAATAAGAAAAAACTACTATATTTAATAGCATCTGAAAGAATTAAAAGTTAGAAATAAATGTAATCAAAAAATTGAAAGACATGTACACTGAAAACTACAAAATATTAATTCAAAGTATTGAACAAAACACAAATAAGTGGAAAGATATCCCATGTTCATACATTGAAATAATTAACATTATTAAAATATCCATAATATACAACATGATTCTCAGATTTGATGAGAATCCTTATTCTTATTCCTTATCCATTCTTATTCCTTATCCTTATCCATTCCTTATCCTTCTTATTCCTTAATCCATTCCTTATCAAATTCCCAATGGCACTTAAAAAAATAGACAATAAAATAACCCTAAAATTCGTATTGAAGACCTTGAAGAGCTAGAGCAGTTTTTAGCAAGAACAGAGGTAGACACAAAACAATTGCTATTTTTAGATTATATTACAAAGCTGTATCAATTAAGACAGTATTGCACTGACATAAAATCTGACACATAGTTCAGTGTAACAGAATGGAGAGCCTAGACATAAATCCATGAATAAATGGTCAATTAATATTTGACAAGGCACCAAAGCCACAATTATAAGGAATGGTTTGTTCATCAAATGACACTAGAAAAATTGAATATTCACAGAATAAACCAGTCCTTTGCCTTACACCATACACAAAAATTAATGGATTAAAGAATGAAACTTAATATCTGAAACCTAAAACCCAAAAAGAAAACATAACGGGAAACAAGTATGACTACAAAAAAAAAAAAAAATTGACCATTTATGCACAGCAAAAGAAATAATCACAAAGATGAAAATGCAGCTTATGGATAGGAGAAAATATTTCCACACCACATATCTGATAAGGGGTTAATATACAAAATACATATGCAGCACTTACAAAAATCAGGAAAAAGTGACTTTCCTGGTGATACAGTGGATAAGAATCTGCCTGCCAATGCAGGGGACAAAAGTTTGATCCCTGGTTCAGGGAGATTTCACATGCTGCAAAGCAGCTAAACTCATGTGCCATAACAAAAGAAGTCCGCCTCCTCTAGAGCCTGCACATCACAACTACTGAAGCCTGTGTGCCTAGAACCTGTGCTCCACAACAAGAGAAGTCACCACAGTGAGAAATCTGTGCACCTCAACAAAGAGTGGTCCAGAGTGGTCAGAACTAGAGAAAGCCTGAGTGCAGCAATAAAGACCCAGTGCAATCAAAAATTAATTTTAAAAATTAAATGAAAACAAGAAAAAAGTTAATCTAAAAGAATTGGGAAAGGACCTGAATAGATGTCTTTTAATAAAAAGCGACCCCACGGACTATAGCCTATCAGGCTCCTCCGGGCATGGGATTTTCAACACAAGAGTGCTGGAGTAGATTGCCATTTCCTTCTCCAGGGGATTTTCCCAACCCAAGAATCCAAGCTGGGCCTCCCCCATTGCAGACAGACGCTTTACCATCTGAGCCACCAGAAAACAATAAAAACTAAAAGAAAATATGCTTAAAAGTCAGTAATCATCAGTTCAGTTCAGTCTTTCAGTTGTGTCTGACTATTTGCAACTCCATGAATCGCAGCACACCAGGCCTCCCTGTCCATCACCAATTCCCAGAGTTCACTCAAACTCATGTCCATCAAGTCAGTGATGTCATCCAGCCATCTCATCCTCTGTCATCCCCTTCTCCTCCTGCCCCCAATCCCTCCCAGCATCAGAATCTTTTTCAATGAGTCAGCTCTTTGCATGAGGTGGCCAAAGTACTGGAGTTTCAGCTTCAGCATCATTTCTTCCAAAGAAATCCCAGGGCTGATCTCCTTTAGGATGCACTGGTTGGATCTCCTTGCAGTTCAAGGGACTCTCAAGAGTCTTCTCCAACACCACAGTTCAAAGGCATCAATTCTTCGGCACTCACCTTTCTTCACATTCCAAATCTCCCATCCATACATGATCACAGGAAAAACCATAGCCTTGACTAGACAGATTTGTTGACAAAGTAATGTCTCTGCTTTTCAATATGCTATCTAGGTTGGTCATAACTTTTCTTCCAAGGTAAGTGTCTTTTAATGTCATGGCTGCAGTCATCATCTGCAGTAAGTTTGGAGACCCCCCAAATGAAGTTTGACACTGTTTGCACTGTTTCCCCATCTATTTGCCATGAAGTGATGGGACCAGATGCCATGATCTTTATTTTCTGAATGTTGAGCTTTAAGTCAACTTTTTCACTCTCCACTTTCACTTTCATCAAGAGGCTTTTTAGTTCCTCTTCATTTTGTGGGTTGCAACTTCTCTCTTCATCCTCCATTTTCACTGCACTGTTACTTACAATGACCAAGACATGGAAAGAACCTAAGTGTCCATCAACAGATAAAAGAGTATATAAAATGTGGTCTATGTATACAGGGGAATATTATTCATCCATAAAAAGGAGAAAAATTGATGTTTGCTATAGTATGAATGAACCTGGATGACATACTCTTAATGAAATTAGCTAGAGAAAAATACTGTATGACATCACTCATATGAGGCTTCTTAAAAAAGTTGAATTTATAGAAACAAAGAGTAGAATGGTAGTTACCAGAGAATGAGGACTGAGGACTTGTGGAAATTTTGATCAAAGTGTACAAACATTACAAACATTTACTTTTAAGATTGATGCTAATGTATATAGCACAGTGACTATAGTTAATAATAACATATTGTATATCTAAAATTTGCTAAAAGAATGAATCTTATGTTTTCTTGCCACCACCCCAAAAAGGTAACTGTTTATAGTGAGGATATATTAATTAATTTATTTCTAATAATTATGTTACTATATATACATATGTCAAAACACCTCAAAAAATCTAGAAAAAATATAAAATAGAGAAAAAGAAGAAAAAAACAAGGATTATTGATAAATTTGGAAAATTATGAAAGAGATAGTATGATATAGTAAATAGTTTGGGTTGTATTATTCAGGCCAGAGTTGTACATTTAAGTGCTTTCAGAGCCCAGAGTGAAAATCTGATTCTGTGAAGTTGGCAGCAGTAATTAGAACTGAGTATGGGGGACTCTGAACAACTGGAGACCAGGTCACTTCTTCCTCAAAATTACCCAAATGCAAGTGATTTAGAAAACACTGAACCAGCCAACAAAATACACCTAGGAACAGATTTACTCAAAGGTCAGCAGATTTTATTCCTTGAATGGGGCTTTAGGTTGCCATTGAAGTACATCACTGATGTCATGACAATATCAGTTCAGTTCAGTTCAGTCACTCAGTTATGTCCAACTCTTTGCGACCCCATGAATCACAGCATGCCAGGCCTCCATGTCCATCACCAACTCCCAGAGTTCACTCAGACTCACGTCCATCAAGTCAGTGATGCCATCCAGCCATCTCATCCTCTGTCGTCCCCTTCTCCTCTTGCCCCCAATCCCTCCCAGCATTAGAGTCTTTTCCAATGAGTCAACTCTTCGCATGAGGTGACCAAAGTACTGGAGTTTCAGCTTTAGCATCATTCCTTCCAAAGAAATCCCAGGGCTGATCTCCTTCAGAATGGACTGGTTGGATCTCCATGCAGTCCAAGGGACTCTCAAGAGTCTTCTCCAAGACCACAGTTCAAAAGCATCAATTCTTCAGTGCTCAGCCTTCTTCACAGTCCAACTCTCACATCCATACAGGGCTACTGGGAAAACCATGGGTTTGACTAGACGGATCTTTGTTGGCAAAGTAATATCTCTGCATTTCAATATTCTATCTAGGTTGGTCTTTTCTTCTAAAGAATAAGCGTCTTTTAATTTCATGGCTGCAGTCA
>SJYW01045911.1:10522-30581 GCA_006410735.1 Raphicerus campestris | reverse complement strand
GACGACAGAGGATGAGATGGCTGGATGACATCACATCAGTCTGGGATGATGTCCCACACTCTGGGAGTTGGTGATGGACAGGGAGACCTGGCGGAGACCTGGCATGCTGCGATTCATGGGGTCGCAAAGAGTCGGACACGACTGAGCGACTCTACTGAACTGAACTGTAAAGAAGACAACCTTTGCCAAGTATAGACACTTTGTATCTCTGGGATCCACATACTCAGATTCAACTAACATGAATGAAAAATATTTGAAAAAGTTCAAAAAGTTTCAAAAAACAAAACTTAAATCTATTGCACACCAGTGATTTTTGACATAACATGCACATTATATTGTCTTATAAGTAATTTTAAGATAGATGATTTAAAGTTTAGAGGAGAATGTGCACAGATGACAAACAAATACTATACCACCATTTTACTTAAGGGACTTGAACAGCTTTGGATTTTTTTTTTTTTTTTAAATTGGAGGAGAGATGCTCCTAGAACCTATCACTTGAAGACATCAAAGAATGACTAATTACTTTCCAGGAGAATTTTGCAGAGTAAACAGAGCCTGAGGAAAATCTGCACAGTAGAGAAGTGATTCCAGTTTTGAGGGCAGTCCTTGTAGCTCAGCTGGTATAGAAGCCACATGCAATGCAGGAGACCTTGGGTTGGGAAGATCCCCTCAAGAAGGAATAGGCAGCCCACTCCAGTATTCCTGCCTAGAGACTCTCCATGGAAAGAGGAGCCTGGAGGGCTACAGTTCATAGTGTCTAAAAGAGTTAGAAAGGACTGAGCAACTAAGCACAGCACAGCACACCGGTTTTGGAGAGTCTGTAACTTAGCAGACAGTATAAGATCTAGCATACTTGAATTCTGCTGTTTTGGAGCCCAGAATCCTTGCCATGTTTGACCTGAATGGGGAAGCTGGCAGCGCTGAATTCTCTTTCAAAACAACTAAAGTGAAGTGAAGTCGCTCAGTTATGTCCGACTCTTTAAGCCAAAGTGAATTGAGTTATGTAAGCTATAACTGAACCTCCAGCTAATTCAACTTCTAACAAGATCAATGATAACAACAGCTCAGCTTAGTGGAAGTTTCGTAACCAAGTTAAAAAAAAAAAAAATGAGATCATAGAATTTCGGGTTTGGAATACCAAAACCTTTCTGTTAGAAAAAAAAAAAAAAAGAAAGAAATGTTCCCCTTTTGAAAGAATAGTGCAAATTCCTTGAAAATAACAATTTATGAACTGAAACAATAACATAGAAAACTTGAATAGCCATATTAAAGACATTAAATTCTTACCAATAACAGTTTTAGAAAGTTCTTCACAAAGAAATCTCCAGGCCCAGAGAGCTTTGCTGGTGAACTCTATTAAATTTTTATGTGTAAATTATGCCGATAATTTTATAAACTTTTTTTCAGAAAATAGAGGAAACTCATCTCCATTCATTTTGTGAGGACAGCATTACCACAAAACCAAATTGGATGATCATATCTCAAAATAAGAACTTACAGAACTTAATTTAATGCTGCCATCATGTTGAAATACTTAATCATTTTTTAACACAAGGCCCCCAAATTTCATTTTGTACTGGACCTCCCTTAATTTTAAAAGACTGAGTGCTTTCTTCTTAAGATCAAAAAAGGTCAATATATCCACTCTCCCAACTTCCACTTGAACTTTGTATTGGAAGCCCAGTTGAAGAGGAAAAAAAAAAGAAAAGCAAAATTCTCTCCTGCTCTGAAGTACAAAAGCCTTAAAATATATATTATAAAAATTAATAAAATTGTGAAGTCAGTTTATCAATCTGGCAGATAAAAGGCCAATACACAAAAATTATCCACATTTCTACATGCTAGCAATTAACAAGTTGAAAAGGAAATTTTCAAATTATCATTTAAATTTGTATCTAACAAAAATGGTATTTAATTTCACAAAAGATATGTAAACTCTATACAAGAAATATATAAACATTAGAGTGAGATATTAATGGTCTATTAAGTGAATGAAGAAATAGAACATGTTTGTGAATTAAAATACTCAATCTTGTTACAAGAACAATTCTCCTCAAATTGATTTATAAGTTAAATTCCAATAAAAACCCCAAGAGGTGGGTTTTTTTTTTTTAATGTTTGTTTTTGGCTTCTTAGCAATTGACAAAATGAATCACATTTATTGGAAAAAATAGCTTTCATAACAATTTTAAAACAAAATTTGAGGAAGGATTTGCACTACTTGATTTTTAAACAATGTGAAGCTGAAGATATATTGATGAGAACAATAATAAATACATCAAATATATAGAATAAAAGAGGTTGAAAAAGATCAGCGCTTATAGTTAGTTGATTTTTAACAGATGACGCAAAAGAATGCATAGGGAAAAGAATTGTCTTTTCAAAAAATAAGTGATGCAACATCCAGGTGTCTGAGGTTGTAAATGTGTAATATTGATCCCATGAAAATATTAATGGAAGATGGATCATAAAAATAAAAGTTAAAGCTATAAAGACTCCAGAACAAAACACTAGAATTTTATCTTAGCTACCATGAGATGGATAAAGATTTCTTGTTAGGTATAAAAGAAAGCATAATGAATTGGATCTCATCACAATTAAAATTTTCTACAGTTCAAAAGGTAGCTTTAAGCAAGATAAAAAACAAAACACAATATAGACCACAGGAAATATTTATAATAAATATATCACTTTGCCAACTAAGGTCCATCTAGTCAAGGTTATGGTTTTCCCAGTAGTCATGTATGGATGTGAGAATTGGACTGTGAAGAAGGCTGAGCGCCGAACAATTTGTGCGTTTGAACTGTGGTATTGGAGAAGACTCTTGAGAGTCCCTTGGACTGCAAGGAGATCCAACCAGTCCATTCTGAAGGAGATCAACCCTGGGATTTCTTTGGAAGTAATGATGCTAAAGCTGAAACTCCAGTACTTTGGCCACCTGATGCGAAGAGTTGACTCACTGGACAAGACTCTGATGCTGGGAGGGATTGAGGGCAGGAGGAGAAGGGGACGACAGAGGATGAGATGGATGGATGACATCACTGACTCGATGGATGTTAGTCTGAGTGAACTCTGGGAGTTGGTGATGGACAGGGAGGCCTGGCGTGCTGCGATTCATGGGGTCGCAAAGAGTCGGACACGACTGAGCGACTCAACTGAACTGAACTGAACAAAGTCTTTATGCTTAAAATACATAAAGAATCTCTATAACCCAATAACAAAAAAAATATAGCTTAAGGTGAGTGAAACATGAACATATATTTCATGAATACAACTTATATCTCAATTGTCACGTAGTTTCATGGCTATATACATTTCATAAAACTCACTAAATTGTATTGTTAAAATCTGTGCATTTTATAGTGGTTAATTATACAATTGATTAAAAATGAAAGTGGAAAATGACCCTAAAATCCCACAATATGTAAAAATATTTTAATTTCTCTGTAAAGTTTCTACACTTTATCTACATCTTTACTTTTTTGTCTATCCATGTTTATAAATATTTTTGTTAGTTTCACTTCCCATTAATTGAGAAAGAAAATAAAAATAATTTTCACAATTTCAAGTCTGTTTTTATGATAACCATTTTATTAGTTTTTCCACTTCTAATAGTCATAGCCATCACTTATGGAGGCTCTCTTAGTTTTCTGGCAATGCATAAGGTCATTTGCATGCATTATTTCATCTTAATCCTCAACTTATCATTTAGAAAACAATTACCATAAAACGAGCAACATTATATTGACTTACATTCTTTTTTATTTTAAGAATTAATGTATTTAAAATTGTACTTCTACAATTGAAAAAGAAATATCCCCGCTTTCTCATAAAGCCATACTGTATGCTCATTATTCATATTTTCTTCATATTCAGTGCCATTTTTCACTCTCATTTTTTTTGAACTATAGGAGTGGTTGTGTCTAAGTGTATCAATTTCCAAGAGAGGTGTATTGGCTGGCATTTTTAGTTATAAACACTAGAATCTATTTTACTTAATGGTAGAAGAAAGATATGAATAAAGATATAGAAATATTGGAAGAGATGAAGAAATAGCTAAACTGAACTTCTACAGGGAAAGTTCTTTAAGGTTCAGCATAAGAACTTGTCTGCTGATGGACTCCTGGTTCTCCTATAATTAGGACATTTCAAGATATTGCTACCACTGCTTCAGGCTCCAGAGATACTCTATCTTTCAAAAGCAGAAATTCTATTACTGCCACTGATTGCAGGAAATAACCATGAAACAGATATTGTGCTCTCTGTCTGATTTTGTCCACATGACTTTTTCCACATCAAAGTAAATGAGTTCTATGAGTATATCAGATTGGCATAGCCTAAATCACAGTTATGTATTCCGATGGCAAATGAAACTGGAAATGCAGAAGTTTCATTCATCCATTCATTAATTCACTCTCCCACTGAGTTTATTATATTCCACAGTAAGGATCCAGGAAGGATAAGCCTCAACATGGTGGGAAAATTGAGAAAGAATTTTGACAGTGTTGAATAACAAATTCACAAACTTAATGGAGTTGAATCTTTGTATTTTAACATTTATTTAAATGTTCCTCCCCAAATAAGCTGTACTATTTAGTTCTTTAATTTTAAAACTTATTGAGGTTTTCTTCTTTGACTGATGCATGATTAATTTTAATGCTCCATAAATGTGGAAAAATTGCATATGATTTTTGTCAGGTGCAAAGTCTGACACACACACTGATAGCTTATCAATCTTCTATAGCTATTATTTTTCATAAGCCATACCCAAAAGTGACTTCCATTGCCTTCAAGTCACTGATTGGTTGTTTTTCATTGTTCACCAGCTGCCTGAACAGTCATTTACCTATTTGCCCTATTTAGATTGCATCTTTCATTTCTATAATTTTATCCTTACATTCTCAATTTCCTCTGCATACATTTCCATCCAGTGTCTTCACATGGTAAAATCCAAACCATTGTTAAAATCTTCTTCCTGTTAATTCAGGTATCATACACAAGCAGCTGAATCTATCTAGAGAAATGCTAAAAGCAGGATGACAGATTTCACTTTCCATTTATGTCCATGAATATCAAATACATCCTCAGAACTTTCAAAATTCTGTTTTCCTCATTGATTCATTCTTTCAGTCTCCCAGACTGCAATTTCATAACTTTTGGTTCTCAGACTTCTCACAGGATAGTCTTGAATTTGAGTAGTTGGGAAATTTTAGAAGAAAACTTCATGTTGCCACCCAGCAACCTCCCAACTTCATGCCCACACACTCCACCTTCTCTCATAAGGAATTGCTGTGCATTCCTGCTCCTCTTTAAAGGCAACTTGTCCATTTGCTCTATTTAAAGGTTTGGCACCTGTAATATGTATATTTTTTCTACCATATCATCTTAAAGCTTAAAGCTCAACATTCAGAAAACGAAGATCATGGCATCCNGGTGTTGGAGAAGACTCTCGAGAGTTTCTTGTACAGCAATGAGATCCAACCAGTCAATCTAAAAGGAAATCAGTCCTGAGTGTTCATTGGAAGGACTGATGTTGAAGCCTAAACACCAATACTTTAGCCACCTCATGTGAAGAGCTGACTCATTTGAAAAGACCCTGGTGCTGGGAAGACTGAAGGTAGAAAGAGAAGGGGAAGACACAGGATGAGATATTGAATGGCATCACCGACTCAATGGACAGGAGTTTGCATAGACTTTGGATGTTGGTGATGGACAGGGAGGCCTTGTGTGCTGCATTCCATGAGATCACAAAAAGATGGACACAACTGAATGACTGAACTGATCTGAACTGAAAACGCTAAGTTTGTGTTAATTTCTTGCAGCAGTAATGGGACACTAACACAGATGCATCGTAGTTCTCAGATACAAAATTGTTCATTCCTTTTTGATGCACGAGATCTAGAATTTGCCTCTCTTTTGATAATATGGTGGATGATGTGATAATTCTGAAGTTCTCTTTTTCTCTATAGTTTGCATAGCTTGTCTTTGCTGATCCATTCTAGACTTCTCTCACATTATAAGAGAATTCTCTTTTAGAACTCGTGAATTTTATTTTGCAAAGTGTATCTTTTTAAGGTAGATTTTAATCTTTTTACAATTGTACTTTGGTTATATATATTTGGACTAAATTAAATCATTCTATTTTATCTACTTGTGCTTACTTTTTACCAATTTACTATCTCATTTATCCTCTGTAGCTATATCTCCTTTCATTCTAAACCTCCTCTTTCCTGTTTTTAACTCTAAGTATCATTTAGTCTCTAATCATATAAATGAAGAAACTATTTGTAAGCCTTTAGTCCCTCCTGAATTATGTTAAGAATCTCCTGTTTATCTATAGAGTCATTTTTTTATAATCACATATTTTCTTTGCTTGAAGAAATTTTACATGCATTATTTGTTTGATTATCTTTAAAAAACCTGGAATGCAGGTAGGGAAGACCTCATTGTTCCCATTTCTGTAGACTCCTAGTAGTTTTAAGCCCATTAAACTTCTTTCCTTATCAGCACTGCCTTCAGTCTCAACCAATTATCTCAAGTAAGAGCAGAGAAAGACAGTGGTACAATGCAGGTAACGGAAAAATCTTCATTAGTTTGTTGTATTATCACTTATACACTTATATCTGAATTATAGTTTGTTATTTTAAAATAAATCAGCTCTTGGTGATAGTGCTGAGTCTCATGTGACTTTAGTGTGAGAACTGGTAGAGGGAATTACTGACAGTGAGAAGATATCAGAAATTAAATTATGATGGAGTGGCCAGAATAAACAGAAATAAGACCTAACCCTAAAGTTACTAATGGATAATTTTGTCATTAAGTCATTTCATTTACTCACTCTGACACATTCCCTGACACATAATGTACATTGGACTTCTGTTGCACGTATTTAACTGGGAAGGGGGAGGGGGGAAGCATAGCATCAAAGTGTGTTTTAAGGAAAAGCTGGACAGTATTAGAGAAAATACACTTTAACATAATTTTTAGGAAACTCTGATATCCCAATTTCAGATACTGATACAATTATAGACAGTCCAGGGTTATAATAACTGGTGTCAGATCCAACTTTTTATTATTCTTTCACCCAAGTAAGAAGAAAATAAAACACAATTCATTGAGTACCTTTGGATGCTAGGTATGGTACTGAAAACATTTATGTATGTTCTCATTTCATCTTGTCCCAGTAAATCTGGTATTTTTATTGTATTCAATATATTATTTAGAAAACTATGGTTAGAACACACACACACACATTTAAAAATGACCAAGAACAAAATACACAGTAAACACAGTATTTCATATAACAGTCTACAAAATCAGGCTCATATAGAACATAGAAAAGAAACACTATGTTTATCTTGTTATAATATTCAATTTTGAAAAACATAAGCTTCCCCTGTTGTGATGGTTCTCCAAATGAGGTCCTGGATCAGCAGAATCAGCATGACAAAGGAAATTAGCAGAAATGAATACTATTGAGTCCCTCCCTAGACCTACTAAATGCAGCAAGCTGTTTTAACAAGTCCCTTTGGTGATTTTGGATGCCTCGAATTTGAATTTGAGAAGCAATGCTTAGTCTTTGCCGCTCTGCTTTTTTTTTTTTTTCTTTTATCATAAAAAGTGTGTTAGTTGCTCAGTCGTGTCTGACTCTGTGCAGTTCCACAGACTGTAGTCCACAGTCTTCCCTGTCCATGGATTTCCAGGCAAGAATACTGGAGTGCGTTGTTGTTCCTTTCTCCAGGCGATCTTTCCAACCCAGGGATTGAATCCAGTTCTTATACATCACAAGCAGATTCTTTACCACTGAGCCATCAGGGAGGTTCTTTGTGTAAAAACGTTCATTGTGAAATTGTTCCTTGTAAAATCTTCCATAGGACAAGACCCTCACTAAGAAAATTATTTATTTTGTTTATGAGTATTCTCTTGTAGAATGGATCCTTAAGTTTTCTAGACCTTCTTTTGGCTTCAATATACTGTGTCTGAATCTTATTCCCTTTCTGCACTGCTAAGAACATGTTTTCTATTTTTCTATGAGCTCCAGTTTACAAGGTTATATATATATATCCACATTTACAGGGTATGAAAAGGGAATGGGCAGTTAAAGGAAAGATCAACTGGATCTTTGGTCAGTCATGATGGATCTATGTGATTTTTGTGATTTCTTTAAATGTGTCTTGCTAAGGATGAAAATGTAGAATATTTTATTTTTTAAGGAATGGGAGATGTCATGCTTGAACTCAATATTATTTATGCAATTCAGTATAGGGGCCTGGAATTATTTTTAATGATTAATTGCCGTGGGCATATGACTCCGAAAGATTTCTACTTCTGGTGTTCAAATCTTCATTCAGTTCAGTTCAGTTCAGTTCAGTTCAGTCGCTCAGTCATGTCCGACTCTTTGTGACCCCATGAATCGCAGCATGCCAGGCCTCCATGTCCATCATCAACTCCCTGAGTTCACTCTGATTCACGACCATCAGGTCAGTGATGCCATCCAGCCATCTCATCCTCTGTCGTCCCCTTCTCCTGCCCCCAATCCCTCCCAGCATCAGTCTTTTCCAGAGTCAACTCTTTGCATGAGGTGGCCAAAGTACTGGAGTTTCAGCTTTAGCATCATTCCTTCCAAAGAAATCCCAGAGCTGATCTCCTTCAGAATGGACTGGTTGGATCTCCTTGCAGTCCAACCACAGCTGGACTTCTCCAACACCGCAGTTCAAAAGCATTCATTCTTTGGCGCTCAGCCTTCTTCACAGTCCAACTCCCACATCCATAAATAACTACTGGAAAAACCATTAAGTTATTTTTAAGATTTTTTTTTATGTGGACCATTTTTAAAGACTGTTGAATTTTCTACAATATTTCTTCTGTTTTATGTTTTGTTTGTGAGGGGAGCTGAAAGGTATGTGGGTTCTTAGCTCACTGGATAGGGATCAAATCTGTACCTCTTGCATTGGAAGTCCCTTCATTAAATTATTTTTCCTTGGTGTGAGTAGGACCCATGTATAGTGTCTCACCAATGGAAGATGACCAAGGTGATAAGATGTCACTCCTATGATTAGATTTGTTATTTATACAATTTTATCATAGCTCACTGGAGCTAGAAACTCTTCTTACAATCTTGAAGTAAGTGGCCATTTGGAATAGTCCATGTTGTAAGTGTCAGCTACAAATTGACACTTGCCATCTACATCTACAAAGATTTGCCGGGAGCCAGCGTGAGCAATCCCACCCATGACAAGGTCGTGCGGAAGGAAGCCTGACAAAACGCAAGGACATGGTCAAACTTTAGGGGTTCCCCCTGGAATTTCCTGAGCATCCACCTCCCAAGATCAGAGTCTGCCTGCTTTACTGTGTTATGCTTTCCACCGACTCTTCTGTTATTAACAGGGGACTATCCTCCCATCACCTTTTTCTGGAAAAAAATTAGAGATTTTAGATAATAAATCTCCTGGGCATAATTCGAGTGTTTCAATCCAAAAACCCCTCTGATGGCTTTCTAGCCTGCCTGCAGGACTCGTACAGCTGTGCATGTGATTGTTTGAGGCCGCCCAACTGCAGGAGGCACAGGAAGCTTAAAACATCCTAGGAGTATAGGGGCTTCTGAGGAGTCAAAATCATTAGAATAGGACTGATTAAAGGTTTCATTTGTTGAGCCAATACTTGCTGCCATATTTTCAAATCCTTTATTTTTAGATATAGTTGGTATATAGAAAAACAAGTAGTTGACCTGGTATTAGCAACATTAGATCTTTGAGTTGAGTGCTTTCTTTGTTATAACCCACTGCACCTTTGTTCTATAGGAATATAACTTTATTTAGTACTTTGAGGGTGATGCAGAGTACAGCAAAAACAATTCTAGGGAAAAGGAGTTTTCTGGTTTGATAGACAATTATCCAGGAAGAGAGCCATAAAAATGTTAACAGGTGTCTTGGCCAGAAGATAATGTAAACCACCTGAGACCTTTTGTATGCAGGAGGGTATGCAAAAAGAAAGTCTTGTCTTAGTGAGGGTCAGGACTGATGCCCCTGCATAACTCTGCATATTCCATTATGTACAACTTGGGGTACATAAGCTGATTTTGAAAAATAGTTTTTGGAGTCTTGCACTGATGCTGGGCTTCCCCATGGTGTTCTTTTCTCCCCTTTTTCGGCTGAATTCCCTTGTAATGTGGAGGCTCACCATGTCTACTTACTTGTCCCGGCGTGGCGTCTAAGATCCGTAAGAAAGAGAGCCCAAGGCGGGGCATTCTCTGATATTCAAATGGATGCCAGTGGCCCAATGTAGATGCTGCAAGTTCTTAGTGTGTAACTTTATTGGCTTCCCACGCATACTAAGTTATTAGCTTCTTTTCTCCACTTAATTTTCCTACTACACTAATTCTTCCTAATCTAATCTTATATTAGTAAATAAATAAGATTTCCTCGCCAACGCCGTCCCTGCTTTGAATTCCCTGGATCCAGTGGGGCTGGACCCCAACAAAAATTAAATCATGTGCTACTGCAGCTACTGAATTTCAACACTCCCTGAAAGGACTTCAGGGTGAGAGCAGAAATAAGGAAGTTTGTGCTCTGCGAAAAACTAGCAAAACAGGTCTTCAGAGAGTTAGATATTTTCTGGAGCTGATTTTATGAGCCCAATTCTTGTATCTCCTCACATCTAGAAAAGCACTATAACCCTTCATGGTGATGATTGCTCCTCGTGACTAGCAGAAACCTTCTGCAAAAAATATACGTTCTTGATTATATGTATTATCCCTTAACAAAATCACATGTATACTGACCTCATCTTGCCTGGGAAATCTCATGGACAGAGGAGCCTGGTGGATTATAGTCCAGGGAAGTCACAAAGAGTCAGACATGACTTAGTTACTAAACAATAAATATTGACCTTTCCCCTTGGTTCATTAGAGCAGTTTCTCAGAGCTATCTGAGATGCTATCTATTTGACTGTAGTTCTCATTTTGCTCCAAATGGAATGACTCACAACTTTGTGAATTTTTTTTTTAACTTGACACAAGGAAATTTGGGCAGCTTGAAGGTAAACTACAACCAGGAAAAAACTAGAGATCATGGTTATATAGCAAATCTATTCTTCCCACAACATGAAAGAACTTAGAAGTAGATTTTTCCTCACCTGAGCCTCAAGATAAGAATATGATCCAGCCAATATCTGCCTTGTGGACCAATCCTGATTAAAAACCCAGGAAAGCCATGTTAAACTACTGATTTACTGAACTTTTGAGATAATGTATCCAGATTTTTTTTTAACTGCAGATTTGAGACCATTTTATTACACATCAATACAAAATTAACACACTATTTTCCTCTGGTTTTCAACTCTTGTTACATTTTTCACTCTTCCCTGGCAGTAGCATGTAAAGGAAAAATACAAGGAGAATCTGATAATGTGGACCACACTGTTCCTAGTGGACTCCTATCTCCCTCTTCCCTGCAGGCTGCCCAGTTCCACAATAGTGCACATCTTGCTTAGTTTTTCTTTAGGGTCAGTCTTGTTTGGGGCAGAAATAATTATCTCTAGAATATCAGAATAATGTTGATTGGTCTATTTCCCTTTTTCCTCACAGAAAGAAAAAAACAAGTTGCAAAGTTGTGAAGGCCCCCACCCTCCTGATAACTTTGCAATAATTATTGATGACTTCTTTTCCAGGAGTTTTCAAGTCATTCCTACTGACTGCCTAATTATCTCTTCAGTCCACTTTTTTTTCCAAATATGAAGCATTTGTGAGATTGTATCTCACTGGCTTCCCAGTACTGCCTCTGGGAAAGCTGAGGTACAAACTAAGACTTTGTTATTGCTATATTTTTCTCTTTATCTCCCTGTTCACCACTTTAAAAAAAAAATNCCATGACAAGGTCGTGCGGAAGGAAGCCTGACAAAACGCAAGGACATGGTCAAACTTTAGGGGTTCCCCCTGGAATTTCCTGAGCATCCACCTCCCAAGATCAGAGTCTGCCTGCTTTACTGTGTTATGCTTTCCACCGACTCTTCTGTTATTAACAGGGAACTATCCTCCCATCACCTTTTTCTGGAAAAAAATTAGAGATTTTAGATAATAAATCTCCTGGGCATAATTCGAGTGTTTCAATCCAAAAACCCCTCTGATGGCTTTCTAGCCTGCCTGCAGGACTCGTACAGCTGTGCATGTGATTGTTTGAGGCCGCCCAACTGCAGGAGGCACAGGAAGCTTAAAACATCCTAGGAGTATAGGGGCTTCTGAGGAGTCAAAATCATTAGAATAGGACTGATTAAAGGTTTCATTTGTTGAGCCAATACTTGCTGCCATATTTTCAAATCCTTTATTTTTAGATATAGTTGGTATATAGAAAAACAAGTAGTTGACCTGGTATTAGCAACATTAGATCTTTGAGTTGAGTGCTTTCTTTGTTATAACCCACTGCACCTTTGTTCTATAGGAATATAACTTTATTTAGTACTTTGAGGGTGATGCAGAGTACAGCAAAAACAATTCTAGGGAAAAGGAGTTTTCTGGTTTGATAGACAATTATCCAGGAAGAGAGCCATAAAAATGTTAACAGGTGTCTTGGCCAGAAGATAATGTAAACCACCTGAGACCTTTTGTATGCAGGAGGGTATGCAAAAAGAAAGTCTTGTCTTAGTGAGGGTCAGGACTGATGCCCCTGCATAACTCTGCATATTCCATTATGTACAACTTGGGGTACATAAGCTGATTTTGAAAAATAGTTTTTGGAGTCTTGCACTGATGCTGGGCTTCCCCATGGTGTTCTTTTCTCCCCTTTTTCGGCTGAATTCCCTTGTAATGTGGAGGCTCACCATGTCTACTTACTTGTCCTGGCGTCTAAGATCCGTAAGAAACAGAGCCCAAGGCGGGGCATTCTCTGATATTCAAACAGATGCCAGTGGCCCAATGTAGATGGTGCAAGTTCTTAGTGTGTAACTTTATTGGCTTTCCACGCATACTAAGTTATTAGCCTCTTTTCTCCACTTAATTTTCCTACTACACTAATTCTTCCTAATCTAATCTTATATTAATAAATAAATAAGATTTCCTCGCCAACGCCGTCCCTGCTTTGAATTCCCTGGATCCACTGGGGCTGGACCCCAACAAAAATTAAATCATGTGCTACTGCAGCTACTGAATTTCAACACTCCCTGAAAGGACTTCAGGGTGAGAGCAGAAATAAGGAAGTTTGTGCTCTGCGAAAAACTAGCAGAACAGGTCTTCAGAGAGTTAGATATTTTCTGGAGCTGATTTTATGAGCCCAATTCTTGTATCTCTTCACATCTAGAAAAGCACTATAACCTTTCATGGTGATGACTGCTCCTCGTGACTAGCAGAAACCTTCTGCAAAAAATATACGTTCTTGATTATATGTATTATCCCTTAACAAAATCACATGTATACTGACCTCATCTTGCCTGGGAAATCTCATGGACAGAGGAACCTGGTGGACTATAGTCCAGGGAAGTCACAAAGAGTCAGACATGACTTAGTGACTAAACAATAAATATTGACCTTTCCCCTTGCTTCATTAGAGCAGTTTCTCAGAGCTATCTGAGATGCTATCTATTTGACTGTAGCTCTCATTTTGCTCCAAATGAAACGACTCACAACTTTGTGAATTTTTTTTTTAAACTTGACACAAGGAAATTTGGGCAGCTTGAAGGTAAACTACAACCAGGAAAAAACTAGAGATCATGGTCATATAGCAAATCTATTCTTCCCACAACATGAAAGAACTTAGAAGTAGATTTTTCCTCACCTGAGCCTCAAGATAAGAATATGATCCAGCTAATATCTGCCTTGTGGACCAATCCTGATTAAAAACCCAGGAAAGCCATGTTAAACTCCTGATTTACTGAACTTTTGAGATAATATATCCAGATTTTTTTTTTAACTGCAGGTTTGAGACCATTTTATTATATATCAATACAAAATTAACACACTATTTTCCTCTGGTTTTCAACTCTTGTTACATTTTTCACTCTTCCCTGGCAGTAGCATGTAAAGGAAAAAGACAAGGAGAATCTGATAATGTGGACCACACTGTTCCTAGTGGACTCCTATCTCCCTCTTCCCTGCAGGCTGCCCAGTTCCACAATAGTGCACATCTTGCTTAGTTTTTCTTTAGGGTCAGTCTTGTTTGGGGCAGAAATAATTATCTCTAGAATATCAGAATAATGTTGATTGGTCTATTTCCCTTTTTCCTCACACAAAGAAAAAAACAAATTGCAAAGTTGTGAAGGCCCCCACCCTCCTGATAACTTTGCAATAATTATTGATGACTTCTTTTCCAGGAGTTTTCAAGTCATTCCTACTGACTGCCTAATTATCTCTTCAGTCCACTTTTTTTTNTTCCTCACAGAAAGAAAAAAACAAGTTGCAAAGTTGTGAAGGCCCCCACCCTCCTGATAACTTTGCAATAATTATTGATGACTTCTTTTCCAGGAGTTTTCAAGTCATTCCTACTGACTGCCTAATTATCTCTTCAGTCCACTTTTTTTTCCAAATATGAAGCATTTGTGAGATTGTATCTCACTGGCTTCCCAGTACTGCCTCTGGGAAAGCTGAGGTACAAACTAAGACTTTGTTATTGCTATATTTTTCTCTTTATCTCCCTGTTCACCACTTTAAAAAAAAAATTATGACTTAATACTGTGACCTTTCTTTTAGTTTCAGTAATATGGGTATTGTTTCCTAGTTTTCATCTTATTTTTTGTTCATTTTCTAGAAAGGATATATTTTTTGAAATATCTTATGTCCTTAAAATCCTCTTGCCCTCTGGCCTCCCTCCTATTGAACCAATGTGTTTCAGTGCTTCAAGGGAAAGATAAATTATCAGCTAGAGAAACAAAATCATTTCTCAACTTTGACTGTTATGTCTTCTTTACTCCTTACAAAGCAATAGTTTTGAAATTGAAGTCTAGCTTAAAAAATAAAATAGAAAGTTTTACATATTCCTTGAGCTACCACTAAGTTATTGTGGGTTGCCATTGCCTTCTCTGAAGTTATCAACAGTTGTGCTTATATCCTGAATGCTTCCACTAATCTGAGGAATCTAGAATAGACTGAGAGAAGCACAGATTGGAATGGNTACATATTCCTTGAGCTACCACTAAGTTATTGTGGGTTGCCATTGCCTTCTCTGAAGTTATCAACAGCTGTGCTTATATCCTGAATGCTTCCACTAATCTGAGGAATCTAGAATAGACTGAGAGAAGCACAGATTGGAATGGTGGTGGCCAGAGGTTGGGGTGAGGGACCGAATCAATGGGTATAAAGTTTCAGTTATGTAAAATGAATGAAGTCTAAAGAGCTGCTGTACAATATAGAGTCTATAGTTAATATCACTGTATTGTGCACTTAAAATGTGTTAATCGGCAGCATACAGAATATAGTTAATAATGCTATAATAGCTTTTTGTGGTGACAGATGAAAATTAGACTTATTGTGGTGACTATTTTAAAATGCACATAAATAGTGAATTTCTGTGACGTACACCTGAAACTAACATACTATTATACGCAAGTTATAAGCCAGTTAAAGAGGGTAGATCTTACCTTAAGTGTTCTTGTCAAAAAAAAAAAAAAAAAAAAAAGAGAGAGAGAGAGACAAACACAAAAGTGAAGAGGCACAAGGGAACTTTTAGAGGTAATGGCTATGTCTGTTACCTTGATTTGGTGATAGATTTACAGGTGCATATATTTTATGTTCAAACTCATCAAATTATATATATTACATATATGCAATCTTTTTTTACATCAGTTATACCTCAGTAAAATTATGTTTAAAAAAGCAGTGATCATGTTTTTGTATTATACCTTTTTTGTAAGTCATTGCTTCTCAAAGTGTTGCCCCTAGACTAGGAACATTAGNGTAATGGCTATGTCTCTTACCTTGATTTGGTGATAGATTTACAGGTGCATATATTTTATGTTCAAGCTCATCAAATTATATACATTACATATACGCAATCTTTTTTTACATCAGTTATACCTCAGTAAAATTATTTTTAAAAAAGCAGTGATCATGTTCTTGTATTATACCTTTTTTGTAAGTCATTGCTTCTCAAAGTGTTGCCCCTAGACTAGGAACATTAGTATCATCTTAGAACTTACTAGAAATGGAAATTCTATGCTCCTTCCTAGGACTGTTGAATAAGAAACCCTAGGAGTGAGGCCTAGCAGTCTAGATTCATGAAGCCCTCCATGCAATTCTCTTGCATAGTAAAGACTGAGACCTGCTACAATGATGATAGATGTTAAAAGAGAAGATAGCAGTGATGATGTACATATAAGAATTTGCTAAAAAATGCAAAAGATCAAAGTTCTACATCTCTAGCTTCAGAGACATAGTAAAGGAGAAATGAAGAACTGTAACTAGTGGAACTCTCCAAATATATCTGGGGACTTTGAAAATATTGGAGCCTGTGGCCTATTGTCCTGGGCATTCCCTAGAGTTTGGGTGGGATACAATCCTTAGGAGAAGTTTCACTTTAGTGTTGTTTCAAATGGTGTCAGAGCAATAGAGTATGTTTGGCAGAAGGAGATTTGTGAAGTAGATTTCATGGGATAATGCTGTTGCTACTCCATGTCTTATGCACAGTATGCAGGACACTGAGATTTTCCTTTTTGACCCACATATGATCTCAGAAATATGGAAAGGAAGTTAGGGACCTTTGGTTGGGAATATGAAGCTATGTGAGGAAAACCCAGTGAAAAGAGATGACAAGTGATTGACAATCATCTGGTTAATTGCCAGCATCATTGGGCACCAGCACATCCCCAAAAGTCAGGCAGCACCAGGCATATCACCAGTGGGGTAGGTGTGGGAAGAGGCTGCTCTCTAGACATAAGTGAGCTACAATAGCTCAACTGGAGGCCCTAGAGAAATACAGCATATGTAATTCCTCCCTCCTGCCAATAGTTACTGAAGACTCATGTTCACTACATTTAGGCACCATATTGTGAAAGAACAGAGGGAAGAAGGGAAAATTCTTTTTGAGAGTTTGATTTATATTGATGCAATATTTATAAAAAGGGGAAAAACTTTGAACAAAAAGGATATTTAAACCAGTGATCACTGATTTATCTTTGAGAGATGTTTATACATATACCTCATAATCTCCTATCCTGCTTCCACTTGAGATATAGGTGAATGAAATAAATAACATCTGTTATAGAAAATAAGGCTTAATTTTTAGTAACATAACATAAGCTTGAGTTAAATTTCAGTCTCATTGGATTATGTTAATTGTTAGGAATAAGAATTTGAGATTTAACTTTTATTTTTTGCCATCTTACAGTGGCTTCCCTGATAGGTTAGTTCGTAAAGAATCTGCCTGCAATGCAGAAGACCCTGGTTAGATTCNAACATAACATAAGCTTGAGTTAAATTTCAGTCTCATTGGATTATGTTAATTGTTAGGAATAAGAATTTGAGATTTAACTTTTATTTTTTGCCATCTTACAGTGGCTTCCCTGATAGGTTAGTTCGTAAAGAATCTGCCTGCAATGCAGAAGACCCTGGTTAGATTCCTGGGTCAGGAATATCCACCGGAGAAGGGATAGGCTACTCACTCCAGTACTCTTAGGCTTTCCTTGTTGGTCAGGTGGTAAAGAATCCACCTGCAATGCAGGAGATCTGAGTTTGATCCCTGGGTTGGGAAGATCCCCTGGAGAAGGGAAAGGCTACCCACTTCATTATTCTGACCTGGAGAACTCCATGGGTCACCAAGAGTCTGACATGACTGAGCGACTTTCACTTTCACTTTTCACAGTGGCTATTAGAATACTTCTGTTTACTCTGCTTCTCAAGGACAAAATATAAAGCTTTTATTNCTACCCACTCCATTATTCTGACCTGGAGAACTCCATGGGTCACCAAGAGTCTGACATGACTGAGCGACTTTCACTTTCACTTTTCACAGTGGCTATTAGAATACTTCTGTTTACTCTGCTTCTCAAGGACAAAATATAAAGCTTTTATTTTTTATTTTATATAAAATATTTTTAATCTTTGTCATATTTTATCACAGGTGACTTAGTTTTAATCTAAACAAAATATTTTTCAACTAGCTCAGTTTATATGTTTAATCTGATTATGTTTAATTTATAAAAGAATAATGTTTATTAAATCACATATTGAGTGCATATATTTCCCTTAGGTTTTTAATTTAATTTTGCTTTTAGGTGATTTGTTTTGAATACACACTACATATGTTACCATTATATGTAACTATAGATTCCTTGATCACAGTATCGATTATTGCAGAGATATTTTCAGAACAGTGATAAAATCAATAATTCAGCCTCCAACTGTAACAGCAGAAAGTGCTTTCCAGGTTGAGCCTAGAGATTACATGGTTAAGTTCAGGGCTTTGATTGCACTTTTTTTTTTCCTGTGTGTAGATGTATAAAGAACCTGTGGTGAGTTGAAGAAAGTTCCACATGATTATTGGTAAAGTGAAAAGAAAAAAAATGTTGATTTTTGGGTGTTTGTGTTTGGGTTCATTCATGCGAAAATATGTTTTAAATTACTTTTTTTATTTCTATCTTAAGCCCTTGGGACCTTGATGGAGTCAGGGTAGATGTTAGGCACACTGAGCACAGGCAGCAGCGGCAGCGAGCCGGCACACTGAGTGCAGCTGAGAGGAACTACCCCACGTCCGAGGTCAGGGGTAGCAGCCAAGAGTGCCAAGAGTGCCAGGCTGTGGCAGCGCAGGAATGGCCGAGAGGAGCTACCCTGCATTTCCTGGGAGGAGCTATCCTGCATCAGAGGTCAAGGGCAGTGTCCGAGAGGAGCTACCCCGCATCCGAGTTCAGGGGCAGCGGCCGGGAGGAGACACCCTGAGTCCGAGGTCAGGGGCGGCTGGGAGAAGCCACCTCGAGCCAGAGGCCAGGGGTGGTGACCTTGAGGAGCCACCCTGAGCCCAAGGCCAGGGGAGGCAGCTGGGAGGAGCCACTCACGCCCGAGGGGTGGGCCGGCAGCCGGCAGGTGCACCCCAAGGAACCCTGGCTGCACAGGCACAGGAGGGCCTAGAGGAGCTATCCAACATTGAAGATCAGGAACGGCAGCGGTAAGGAGATACTCCTCATCCAAGGTAAGGAGCAGTGGCTGTCCTTTGCTGGAGCAGCCATGAGGAGATATCCCATGCCCAAAGTAAGAGAAACCCAAGTAGGATGGTAGGTGTTGCAAGAGGGCATCAGAGAGCAGACACACTGAAACCATACTNATCCCTCAGAAGAAATGGAGTAGCCATCATGGTCAACAAAAGAGTCCGAAATGCAGTACTTGGATGCCACCTCAAAAATGACAGAACGATCTCTGTTCGTCTCCAAGGCAAACCATTCAATATCACAGTTATCCAAGTCTATGCCCCAACCAGTAACGCTGAAGAAGCTGAAGTTAAACGGTTTTATGAAGACTTACAAAACCTTTAAAACGAACACCCAAAAAAGATGTCCTTTTCACTCTAGGGGACTGGAATGCTAACATAGGAAGTCAAGAAACATCTGGAGTAACAGGCAAATTTGCCCTTGGAATGTGGAATGAGGCAGGGCAAAGACTAATAGAGTTTTGCCAAGAAAATGCATTGGTCATAGCGAACATCCTCTTCCAACAACACAAGAGAAGACTCTACACATGGACATCACCAGATGGTCAACACCGAAATCAGATTGATTATATTCTTTGCAGCCAAAGATGGAGAAGCTCTATACAGTCGACAGAAACAAGACCAAGAGCTGACTGTGGCTCAGATCATGAACTCCTTATTACCAAATTCAGACTTAAATTGAAGAAAGTAAGGAAAACCACTATACCATTCAGGTATGACCTAAATAAAATCCCTTATGATTATACAGTGGAAGTGAGAAATAGATTTAAAGGCCTAGATCTGATTGATAGAGTGCCTGATGAACTATGCACCAAGGTTTGTGACATTGTACAAGAGACAGGGATCAAGACCCTCCCCATGGAAAAGAAATGCAAAAAAGCAAAATGGCTGTCTAGGGAAGCCTTACAAATAGCTGTGAAAAGAAGAGAGGTGAAAAG
>SJYW01045907.1:0-10172 GCA_006410735.1 Raphicerus campestris | reverse complement strand
TGGAGGAGGGCATAGCAACCCACTCCAGTATTCTTGCCTGGAGAATCCCATGGACAGAGGAGCCTGGTGGGCTACAGTCCGTGGGGTTGCAAACAGTCGAACACGACTGAGTGACTAAGTATAACACAGCACACAGTACCTTAAAGGATTACTGACAGAATAATAATTACTGACAGAGATGAATTTTGAGATGCTAAGAATACCCAAAAGCATGACCTTCTTCCTACTATGAAACAAAAAATATGACAGATTTATATCTCATATTTTAAAAATATACAAAGGAACAATAGGAACTTCAAAAAATAACGACAGAACAGATTATAATATTTTGAATAAATTAGGACACTGATAAGAAGGGACGGAAGGAAAGAGACGGAAGAAAAACTTTCTTACAATAGCATGACAAGTAAAAAATATAGATGGAATAACAGCATTAGAATATCACCATTTTGCAATAATCAGAGTTATAAATGACTCAGCAAGATTTATTAATAGTTGCTAAAATAGAGAATAAAAGTTTGATGGGGAAGAGGACATTTACATTATTTCAGAGTATCTCCCCACAAATTACTCACTAATCACAGGAGGAAATAACAACTCTACAATGAAAAACCCGGCAGACACTACCTTACCAAGTATCAAAGTTAACACCAATGATGAGTCAGACCTCACGTGTGCCTTATGATATGATGCACTGAGAAGAACACAGTATTATTTATGTATTGTTCCCACAAAAACGTGTAATTTGAATCTAAACAGAGGAAATACCAGATAAATCAAGGTTGAAAGACATTCTAGGGATTTCCTGGTGGTCCAGTGGTTAAGAATCCGCCTTGCAGTGCAAGGGACACCAGTTTGATTCCTGGTCTGGGAAGATCTTACATGCTGTGCAGCAGCTAAGCCTGTGTGCCACAGCTACTGAGTCTGCCCTCTAGAACCTGAAAGCTGCAACTGGAGAAAGCCCACACACAGCAATGAAGACCCAGTGCAGCCAAAGCTTAAAGACATTCTATAAAGTAAACTGCCTATACTCTTCAAGTTAAGGCCATAAAAGACAAAGACAGCATGAAGGGCCTTTCCAGATTAAAGAAAACAGGGACATGAAAACTAAATGCAGTGTGTGATTCTGGACCAGAAAAGAAAAATTTACATAAAATGTAATATAAAAGACAGGTAAAATTTGAATAAAGTCTAATACTACTATAGATTAGCATTATATCAAAGTTAAATTTCCTGGCAGTCCAGTGTAGGATTCCATGTTTCCACTGCAAGGCACATGAGTTCAATCCTTGGTTGGGGAACTAAGATCTCACAGACCACGCAGTCAAAAAAACAAACAGACAAAATCCAGAGTTAAATTTCCTGATTTTGAAAACTGGGTTTATAAAAATGATTTCCTCCTTCTTAAGGAATAAAAATTTAACTATTTAGTGGAAAAGAAGCATAATGTCTGCAATTTACTCTTAAATGGTTTGGTAAAAGAGAGAGAGAGAGTGAAAGTGAAAGTTGCTCAGTCCTGTCCAACACTTTGCAAACCCATGGACTACACAGTCCTGGAATTCTCCAGGCCAGAACACTGGAGTGGGTAGCCTTTCCCTTCTCCAGGGGATCTTCCCAACTCAGGGATCGAACCTAGGTCTCCCTCATTGCAGGCGGATTCTTTATCAACTGAGNTAGGATTCCATGTTTCCACTGCAAGGCACATGAGTTCAATCCTTGGTTGGGGAACTAAGATCTCACAGACCACGCAGTCAAAAAAACAAACAGACAAAATCCAGAGTTAAATTTCCTGATTTTGAAAACTGGGTTTATAAAAATGATTTCCTCCTTCTTAAGGAATAAAAATTTAACTATTTAGTGGAAAAGAAGCATAATGTCTGCAATTTACTCTTAAATGGTTTGGTAAAAGAGAGAGAGAGAGTGAAAGTGAAAGTTGCTCAGTCCTGTCCAACACTTTGCAAACCCATGGACTACACAGTCCTGGAATTCTCCAGGCCAGAACACTGGAGTGGGTAGCCTTTCCCTTCTCCAGGGGATCTTCCCAACTCAGGGATCGAACCTAGGTCTCCCTCATTGCAGGCGGATTCTTTATCAACTGAGCTATCAGGGAAGCCCCCAACATAGAGAGAGAATGATAAAGCAAATGCAGGAGAATGTTAATGACTGATGAATCAAAAAGAAGAGTATATGGAAATCTCTTGTTCTATTTTCATAATTTATTTTAATAAGTTTGAAATTGTTGGGTTATTTGGACTTTGTCCCACACCCAATCAAATGCTTTCCCAGAACTCTCTGAGTGAAAGGCACCACCATCTAATCTGGCACATAAACTGGAGACAGGAAATATCCTCAGCAATTCCTTCACCATCACTCCATGCTCAACCAATTAGCAAGTCCTGCAATCTTATTTCCTAAATATTTCTCAAATTTATCCATATCTTTCCATCACTTTAATCCAAACTTCTGTAACCTTTCATGCAGGCTACTACAATAACATCCTTTACCATCTGAGCCACAAGGGAAGCCTAGTGCAATAACATCCTAAGTGGCTTCTTGTCCAATAAGTTCTCTAGAACATATCTGGCTTCTCTTAAAATGTCTCTGTTTGGTTTTGGTACTAAGGTTATATATACTAGCCTCATACAATCAGTGGAGAAATGCTGCTTCTCTTCTACTTCTTAGGAAAATCTGTGAAGAATTGGTATGTATTCTTATTTAAAATGTTTGATTCAAAGCCATCTGGGCCTGAGCTTCTCTTTGTAGGTAAGTTTTTGATTTTTTTCATTACTAATTTTATTACTTGCTATAAGTATATTTGGATTGTCTCCTCCTTCTTGAGATAGTTTTCACAGTTCGTACCTTTGTAGGAATTAATAGGAATTTGTTCATTTTACGTAAATTATCTAATTTATTGGCATAAAATTGTTAATAGTATTTTTTATAATCCTTTTCATTTCTGTCAGGTGAGCAGAAATAGCCTCTTTTCATTTATGATTCTAGTCCTTTGAGTCTTCTTTTTTTCCTTTCCAAAAATAAATGTTTCTCACTTTTGTTGATCTTTACAAAGAATAAGCTTTTGCTTCTTTGATTTTTCTCTACTGTTTTTCTACTCTTGATTTCATTAATTTCCACTCTAGTCTTTCTTATTTCCTTCCTTCTGCATGCTTTTATATTTAATGAGTTCTTCTTTATCCAGCATCTTAGGTAAAAGAATAAGGTACTGGAATGAGATCTTTCTTCTTTTTTACTATGGACACTAATTGCTATAAATTTCCCTCTAAGCATGCAGTAGCTGCAGCCCAGTTTTGCTATGCAGTGTCTTCATTCATTCACCTCAAAGTATTTTCTAATTTACCTGCTGATTTCCTCTCTGACTCATTGGTTAAATAGGAGCATGTTGTTTAACTTCCACATATTTGTGGTTTTCCTAATTTTTTTCTGTTACTCATCTAATTTAATTCCATTGTAACTGGAAAACATACTCTGCATTATTTCTATTAAAAGGGGGAATGTTATTTTAATGTGAATCATATTTCAAAGATCACTGTATGACAAAAATCAGACAAAATAGCATTAAGCAATAGAAACAGTAACTATAGCTATGAATCATAGACAGCCTTTATTTACTTGAATTTGCAAAAGCTTGTGGCAGATATGCCATTTCCAAATAGTTCAAATTTCTACCCAGTTCATAAGCCTCTACAAATGTGAAGAAACACACAAAAAATCCATATGAAAAACTAGAAAAGAACATGAAAAGTTCATTCCCAAGACAGAACCAGAGATCAAACTGCCAACATCCTTGGATCATCGAAAAAGCATGAGAGTTCCAGAAAAAACATCCGCTTTACTGACTACACCAAAGCCTCTGACTGTGTGAATCATAACAAACTGTGGAAAATTCTGAAAGAGATGGGAATACCAGACCACCTGACCAGTCTCCTGAGAAATCTGTATGCAGGTCAAGAAGCAACAGATAGAACTGGACATGGAACAACAGACTGGTTCCAAATAGGAAAAGGAGTACGTTAAGGCTGTATATTGTCACTCTGCTTATTTAACTTCCATGCAGAGTACATCATGAGAAATGCCAAGCTGGATGAAGCACAAGCTGGAATCAAGGTTGCCAGGAGAAATATCAATAACAGATATGCAGATGACACCACCCTTATGGCAGAAAGTGAAGAGGAACTAAAGAGCTTCTTGATGAAAGTGAAAGAAGAGAGTGAAAAAGTTGGCTTAAAGCTTAACATTCAGAAAACTAGGATCATGGCATCTGGTCCTATCACTTCATGGCAAATAGATGGGGAAGTAATGGAAACAGTGAGAGTATTTATTTTGGGGGGCTCCAAAATCACTGCAGATGGTGACTGAAGCCATGAAATTAAAAGATGATTATTCCTTGGAAGAAAAGCTATGACCAACCTAGACAGCATATTAAAAAGCAGAGACATTACTTTGCCAATAAAGGTCCCTATAGTCAAAGCTATGGTTTTTCTGGTAGTCATGTAGGGATGTGAGAGTTGGACTATAAAGAAAGCTGAGTGCCGAAGAGTTGATGCTTTTGAACTGTGGTGTTGAAGAAGACTCTTGAGAGTTCCTTGGACTGCAAGGAGATCCAACCAGTCAATCCTAAAGGAAATCAGTTCTAAATATTCATTGGAAGGACTGATGTTGAAGCTGAAACTCCAATACTTTGGCCACCTGATAAGAACTGACTCATTTGAAAAGACCCTGATGCTGGGAAAGATTGAAGGCGAGAGGAGAAGGGGAAGACAGAGGATGAGATGGTTGGATGGCATCACTGACTCAATGGACATGAGTTTGAGTAAACGCCAGGAGTTGGTGATGGACAGGGAGGCCTGGCCTGCTTCAGGCCATGGGGTCGACTGAGCGAATGAACTGAAGTGAACTGAAGACAGGACATACAAATGAAGAAAAAATAGGAAACATTTTTAAATGAAATACCATTTCCTTCTTACAAAATTAACAGGTTTATGTTTTGCTTTTAAACATTAACATCCAAATGCTAGAATAATATGTGAAATTATGCACTCTCATATACTGTGGATAGGCTTAAACTAGAATATTGAAGAAAACAATTTGCCAAAAGTATCAAAAGCCTTAAAAAAACACAAAAATTCTAAATGCTTTCATCCAGTAATTCTACTGTGACAATGTATGTTTAGGAAATAACCCTAGACACAAGAAATACTTTAGACTAATCACATTCACTGTGTGGTATTATTTACTATTTTTCAAAATGGTTACAATATAATTGTCCACTAATAAGAGAATGGTTAGGACAAAGTATGGCTTGATTAGCGGACAAAATATCATGCATCCATTAAAAATATTTATGAAACATTTACAGCATAAAGAAAATACAAATAAAGAATACAGAATATGCTTATAGCTATATGTGGAAAAAGAAAAGCAAACAATCTGTATACAGAAAAAAATCAGAACGGATACATCAAAAGGCTAATAACAATGGTTGCCTTTACGTAGTGAATTATGAGTGTAGTTCTTTCTTTATACTTCTTTCCAAATTTCCATGAGTATAAATTTTTATAATAAAGGATTTATTTAGAACAATTTACGAAACTATTGCTTTAAGCAGAATAATCCACTGAGTTAAACACCTCTCTCATAAGCACAACCTCCCAGATACATCTATTCTCTCACATGGAAGATGTACTTACTCTCTCAAACATGTAATCCCTAGTTTTCTCCCACTTAAGCTTTTAATACTGTACTTCTCAAAGTATTGTGGGTTTTTTGTTGTTGTTGTCATTGTTTATTAAGATAAATGAAATACTCTTTCCTGGGGTTCAGAAATAGTTTTCTAATTCCATGAACGTAAGCCTTCCACAATTCAAACATATTTGTCTCCTTATATTCTCAAAACAAATTTATCAAAAAGACTAAAAGTAAAGCCAATTCTACAAGGTTTAGGAGCTGGTGCTATGCACAAAAGAAAGCTAATTAAAAGTTCCAAATTAAAAAGAATTTGGCTTTGGAATCAGAGAAAAGTTTATGCCCTGGTTCTGCAACTTCCTAAATATGAAAATATGAAAACTTGGACAAACTAAACTCCTTCAACCTCAATTCCCATCTTAGTAAAAAAGATATAACAGCACTTCCCTAAAGGACTATGAGGAACAAATGAAAGTATCATAATTCCAAACTGTTGGCAGGTGTTATGCCAAAGAAGAGGGCCTAGGAGCGAAAGATGGAGTGGCTGTCACGTATTTTATTTCTGCATTAGTTTATTTTGTTTTTAACAATGAGCATACACCATAGGAATAAAATTACTTTTCTTTCAAAAAAGTAAAAAATAGTACCATAATAAGCAGAGAGTATATGTTAGGCATGGAATACATGGTAGTTCCTATAATTATTTTCATTTCTTTTGGGACAGTGAGGAAGTACATTTTATAACAAGTTATTCAACTTTATTCCTAACCCAACATCAAGAAATAAACAAAAAATGAAGCAGTTCTTAAAGCCATTTAAGAGTCTTTGGCAATTCTGTTATAACCTTAGGATAGAGGTAAGCAGATCTGACAGCTCATATCATTTCTCTAGATAATGCAAAACTGTTCAATAAAGAAGCAACCCTGTGTCTAACCATTATATTCTTACCTTGCAGGCTACATCAACTAATCGCATCTGGATAGCTTGATTCTCTGGGAGTTTAGTGCCAATTGCAAGCAAAGTGTCCAACAGTTGAGCGAGGACTTGATGAGACTCTAGAAAGGAAGATGGAAAGTTAGGTTTTAGAATTTCAAAAGGAGACTGCTACAGAAACTAAATTTACTTGGGTATAAAGAACGCAGATTTTTGTCAACTGAGTTCTGCTGTTTGATTCTTGATTCCCCTTAACTAAAAGCTAAGTTTCTAAAGGGATCATGTCTAAAAATTTGAGTCCTCCTCAGGATGTGACATACTGCTCCAAAAATGTCAGTGCTTGACTAATTCAAAAGCTTTTCACTGCCTTCAAAATAAAGTCTAAATTCCTTAGCAGGACATACATACATACTTGTCCCTCCACGATGCCTAGTCCTCCCTACTTTATCTATTAGCCTCATCTCTTTCAGGTTTCCCTATCCTCCTTTTTCCCAATTACTTATGATCCCATGTCCCCCTATCTTTGCTCAGGCCCACTTCCCTACCTAGAATGCTTTCATGACTACATCCTGCTCCATTCTCAACTCCCCAGAGAGCACCTCCTAATCTTGAAATGTCACCTCCTGTATGGTGCTTTTCGCTCTTCCCCTAGAAATATTGACCATTTCTTCATTCATGCTTCCACTGAACCCTTTACATAAACTGTAACTTTATGATACTTATTTTGCATATCAGACAAAACTACGAAACTGAAAGATCCTTAAGGGCAAAGACTATGTTTTATTCTCAGAATCTAGTATGCCTCATTACATGTTCAACGAATGCTTAATAAATGAGCAAACAGACAATTCCAAGTAAATCACTATGAATCACCTTAACCAGATTCTCTTCTTTGTTTCAAAATATGGTTCTGTGGTTCTATGCTAGTGGTATACAAGAGGATCTAGTAGGCATGCAATCATTTTTATGTTAATAATCTTATACAGACATACTTTGCTTTATTGTGCTTCATTTTACTGCACTTTGTAGATACTATACTATATTTCTTATAAACTGAAGGTTTGCCTCAATCCTGCTTATTAAGCAAGTCTTCTAACCATTTTTCAACAGCATTGCTCACTCCATGTTTCTGTCACCTTTCGGTAATTCTTGCAATATGTCAAACTTTTATTATTATATTTGTTATGGTGATTTGTGGTCAATGATTTTTGATGTTACTATTGCAAAAAGATTACTACTTGCTAAAGGCTCAGATTATGGTTAACATTTTTTATCAGTACAGTATTAAGGTAGTACATTCTTTTTAGACATAATGCTATTGCACACAATAAACTATAGTATAGTATAGACATTACTTTTATTTGCACTGGGAAATCAAAAACTCAGGTGACTCGCTTTACTGCAATATTTAATTTACTGTGATCATCTGGAACAGAATCTGCAATATCTCAAGAGGTATGCATGATTATATTTTAAAGAACAAAATAAAAAATATAGTTACTACATTGATGACATTAATTTCCTTTTACTATTGCTAATATAGTCTCCTTAATTTTATTTAACTAAAAAAAAAAACTGTCCACTTAAACATTAAGAAATCCATAATATAGATGTGAAACAAATGTCAAAAATGAAAATGATATATAAACAACTAAAGCTTAAAAAAAAAGAGTTTATAACACACTGGGAAAAAATCACCTCTTAAAAACACTTCCAGTAAGACACACTAGATTGAACACCTCTGTTTATCACTAATTCTTTCTTAAAACCTCATTAACATATGAAGAAACTTTAAAAGTATAAATGTACAAGGACTAAGAAAACAGAAGAAGACAGTAAGCAGATGAGAAAAGTCAACAAATTTTTCAGAGATGGCAAACAAATGTAAGTCTATGGCAAACTGAGAAATCTAAATGGCCTACTGAGAAGGGCATCACAACAGAGCAAATAAATTCCAGCCATATGCCAAGCAAGATTCAGGAATCACAGGCTTAAAAGAAAAGGGAAAAAAACAACCATAAAACACCCCAAAATGGAGTGAGGCATGGATTTGTTTAAAGTTTCTATAAGAAGTAGCTAGACCTCCACCTCCTTCCTTGTGCTATACAACTGACTAATCAACCACTGAAGTAGAGGTTTTTTTCTCTAAAAATTAGGACAGAAAGGATCTAATCTGGCAGATGCTAGGTGAGGAAAGGAAGGAAATATAATAAAGATAATATATAATAAATATAAATGTAACAAATCTGACCACATGGCCCACAGCCTTGTCTAACTCAATGAAACTATGAGCCATGCCATGTAGGACTACCCAAGATGGATGGGTCATGGTGGAGAGTTCTAACAAAACGTGGCCCACTGGAGAAGGGACTTCACTATTCTTGCCTCTAGAACTCCATAAACAGTATGAAAAGGCAAAAAGATTGGACACTGAAAGCTGAACTCCCCAGGTCGGTAGGTGCCCCATATGCTACCGGAGATCAGTGGAGAAATAACTCCAGAAAGAATGAAGAGATGGAGCCAAAGCAAAAACAACAACCAGGTGTGGATGTGACTGGTGATGGAAGTAAGGTCCGATGCTATCAACAGCAATACTGCATAGGAACCTAGAATGTTAAGTCCATGAATCAAGGCAAATTGGAAGTGGTCAAACAGGAGAGGCAAGAATGAACATAGGGATTTTAGGAGTCAGTGAACTACAATGGCCTGGAATGGGTGAATTTAACTCAGAAGACCATTTTATCTACTACTGACAAGAATCCGTTAGAAGAAATGGAGTAGCCATCATAGTCAACAAAACAGTCTGAAATGCAGTACTTGGATGCAATCTCAAAAATGACAGAATGATCTCTGTTCATTTCCAAGGCAAATAATTCAATATCACAGTAATCCAAGTCTATGCCCCTACCAGTAATGCTGAAGAAGCTGAAGTTGAAGACTTCTATGGAGACCTAAAAGACCTTCTTAAGCTAACCCTCAAAAAAGATGTCCTTTTCATTATAGGGGACTGGAATGCAAAAGCAGGAAGTCAAGAAATACCCAGAGTAACAGGCAAATTTGGCCTTGGATACACAAAGATGCAGGGCAAAGGCTAACAGAGATTTGCTAAGAGAACACACTGGTCACAATAAACACCCTCTTCAAACAACACAAGAGAAGACTCTACACATGGACATCACCAGATGGTCAATACCAAAATCACACTGATTATATTCTTTGCAGCCAAAGATGGAGAAGCTCTATACAGTCAAGAGAAACAAGACCAGGAGCTGACTGTGGCTCAGATCATGAGCTCCTTATTGCCAAATTCAGACTTAAATTGAAGAAAGTAAGGAAACCCACTGGACCATTCAGGTATGACCTAAATCTAATTCCTTATGATTATACAGTGGAAGTGACAAATAAATCCAAGGGATTAGATCTGATAGAGTGCCTGAAGAACTATGGACAGAGGTTCGTTACATTGTACAGGAGACAGGGATCAAGACCATCCCCAAGGAAAAGAAATGCAAAAAAGCAAAATGGCTGTCTGGGGAGGC
>SJYW01045893.1:0-11415 GCA_006410735.1 Raphicerus campestris | reverse complement strand
TGGACAGAGGAGCCTGGTAGGCTACAGTCTATGGGGTCGCAAAGAGTCAGACACGACTGAGCGACTTCACTTTCACTTTCTGAGGAGTAGTCCCTCACTTTCCAGGAGGTGTAGTTTCCTTGAAGCCCATCCTTGTTTCTCTGGGTCAGAAAGGCTGCAGGTATTCTGGAGCAATTTTACCCACTCAGTACTTGGTACCTCCTGGAGCATTTNAGCCCATCCTTGTTTCTCTGGGTCAGAAAGGCTGCAGGTATTCTGGAGCAATTTTACCCACTCAGTACTTGGTACCTCCTGGAGCATTTGTTTAAGCAAATAATTGTAGAAAAGGTAAAAGCTTCTGCATTATACCTGTTTATGAGGGTCAGCTGCCAATATCCATCTGCTTTCCCCTCCTACAGTGCCTTCAGATGCCTGTTTTGTTGTATAGGTAGACCTCGTGGGCAGGGTACATGGTAACTGAAATCTGTGAATTTTGTAACCAGACTCTCCCTTTTAATAGGAACTTCTACTACAGAGCCCTGTAAAGCAAGAACATGGTTCTGATATGTGGGGGTTTTGGTAACAGGTATTATGCAATGTGAGGACTGTCTGTATTTATATTTTATTCAGAGTCTATGTAATTGTTTTCTAGAGTTTGGTTGTCCTGGTTGGATCTTTCTTGTCCTGACCAGAAGAGGAACTTGTCTCCTGATAGGTTTCTATCATGGTCTCATGTTTTTTCCCCTTCATAGAACTTTTCACAATTTAAAATTATTTAATTTATGGCTCTTTACTTACTTATTTTCACACTGTGCTGTTAGAATTGTATGACCAATCAGAGGTATCCATAGGTATGCATTGAATGAAGGAGTGATGTCGTCCATGATGATAGAACTTAGATTGCAAAATGGTTTCAATTACAGTCAGGATACTTTATGGGGCCACAAACAGATAAACAGCATCACCATAGGAATCCAGATAAGATCTCCATGTGTGTTTAAGACCTAAGATAGGCCCTCCTGCATATTGTAATTATAAGATCATCTGATCTCTACTTTTATCAGATATTTCCTTAATAGTGTCTAACTGGGAAAATGGGAAAGGCCAGGAAGTATTAATAGTTTATAATGAAGCCAAGCATTTAACACATAGAGTTTTATGAGTCATTAAATGACTGAAAAGCTCTGTGTTTATAGTTTTTATAGCTGTGACAGATAACACTAACATCATATTTATATTCGTTAGAGAATAGGTCTCAAGCTTGATGTTTTAGAGACCCTGGTTCTTTATATAAAACATCTTTTGTAGTATCAGTACTTAGCACAGAGTTGATGCTCCACAAAGAGTTTCTTCCTTTTTTGCCTCCCCATTTTCTTTCCCTTACCAAATCAAAGTGTTCTTTTCAGTCAGTTCAGTTTACTTGTTTCCAAGCACTGCTTTGCAACCCTATATTTGAAAAAAGCTTAGTGAAGCCAAGGCAAGAAATATCCTTTGTGTATGGCAAAGCACTTTCTATAGCAAAATTTTATACAGAGTGGAACACACAGTTACTCCAAAATGAGGAAGAACATATTATCTTTCATCTAGCTCTCCAGTTTCACTTTGCTTGTATGCTGGTAAATGAAGAAACTTGGTTGAGATTTTAAAATGAATTTCTCAAGCACTCCTTGACTAGGGTGGAGGAGGGCCCCATGAATGGGGCATACCCCTCTTATATGTTAGCTTCCCTGATAGCTCAGTTGGTAAAAAAATCCGTCTGCAATGCAGAAGACCCTGATTCGATTCCTAGGTTGGGAAAATCCACTGGAGAAGTGGATAGTAGAATAGAATTCTACTATTCTTGGGTTTTCCTTGTGGCTCAGCTGGTAAAGAATCCACCTGCAATGCAGGAGTCCTGGATTTGATCCCTGGGTTGGAAAGATCCCCTGGAGAAGACAAAGGCTACCCACTCCAGTATTATGGCCTGGAGAATTCCGTGGACTGTATAGTCCATGGGGTCACAAAGAGTTGGAAACGACTGAGTGACTTTCACTTTCCTCTTATCTGAAGTCTGATTCGAGCTGTTTCCTTCAAGAAGAGTCTCTTCAAGGTCACATATCTTCTTCTACCAAGCATATGACATTAGGATAGGTGACACTGTGAAATGTGATTAACTGCAGACAAGAATTAGGACAGGTGACATCATGATATGTGATTCAATGGAGACAAGACAGATGTGGGATCTCTGTAGGTGGACGATAAAAACGTCCTTGCCTACTGGATGTAGATACACAAACCTGTGTATCAGTGATTCTCAAACTTAAATATGTGTAGGAATCACCTGTAAATTCTGTTAAAATGAAGACTCTAATGCTGAAGGTTTGGAGTAGAGTCTGAGCTTCTGCATTTCTAAAGAGATCCCAGGGAACCCCTATCTGAGGCTACGACTTTGACTGGTTTAGATTACAGTGCTGAGTTGCTGTGTCAACTGAAATGGGGCTTAGAATATTTTCTTCTATTCCCTCGTTTTTAAGATTATGTTTACTACAATCAGAATTCTTTAAGCTTCTTGGATAAAAAGGCTTAGTGTAAAATAAATCTCAGACAATGTCATTCACAACATCCGACGATTTTAGATTTTCTTGNGGTTTGGAGTAGAGTCTGAGCTTCTGCATTTCTAAAGAGATCCCAGGGAACCCCTATCTGAGGCTACGACTTTGACTGGTTAGATTACACTGCTGAGTTGCTGTGTCAACTGAAATGGGGCTTAGAATATTTTCTTCTATTCCCTCCTTTTTAAGATTATGTTTACTACAATCAGAATTCTTTAAGCTTCTTGGATAAAAAGGCTTAGTGTAAAATAAATCCCAGACAATGTCATTCACAACATCCGATGATTTTAGATTTTCTTGGCAATTGTTATTTCTGACATGTTGTTTAGTATACCTGACATGCCCAATCATAAGCTCGTATTGTTTTCTGTATGCTTAGTTATCATTCCAACCTCTTCACAGATGAGGAAACTGAGGCTAGATTAATTACTTACAAATTTCGAGCCTCTTTAACATGCAAAGAAAATAACACACGTTCATTTCAAAGCAGATCACAGTGTTATTTTGCCTGCAAAAAATTTTTAAATAGTGCTTTGATTATGATTTTAACCAATAAGTTTATAAAATAGAACTGTTTTTTCACTGCATTGAACCACTGCATTACTTTGCTATTATATCAACATAGTGTATTCCAGAGAACTTTTTTGCCAGGAAGACTGACACTTCATGTTTTATTGGTAGTATTAAATGGGAACAATCACTTAAATGGTAAAAATTTTCCTTTGATCATAAACATTCAGCTTACTAAACTAATCTCTGCCAAATCAGAAGACATTGCTTATAATATTCTAGCAAAGTGTATACATAATTAAATACAGAGATGTGATTAAATTCAGAATCTAGCCAATATGTTTGAATATAAATTTAAAACATGAGAAATAATAGGAAATACCAGATATCTTCAGTTTTCAACTGTGATGTTCAAGTTGAAACTTTAATATTTTATCTGCTTATATTTTCATTGAAGTTTTATTTAGAATGAAAATGAATTCACCCCTCTACTCTCATCTAGTTCTGCAGTTTCCACTGCACATCACTCATTTCCTCTCATATATCTGCTTATGCTTCAAATGAAAAGTCTCTGAAAATGAACTCATTTTCTCCTTCCTCTAAATGTTGAACTGAGTGGAAATATAAATCCCCTAACATTAAATTGGAATTGTCTTTGACTATTTCTTCTCATTACCTCTATATATCATATCAGCCAGTTTCACTGATTCTTTCTTCCAAATGCTTTTGTTACTCTGAGAATCTTCCTGACATCACCCTTGCTCAAGCTATCATTAGCTCACACCTATTTTAGAAAACATCCCCTCTATTGATTTTTCTTCTTTTAGCCTCACTCCCCTCTAATCCATCCGTGAGTGTTAACACCAGATCATTCCTTTTAAAGCCATTATTAGGCTCACTGTCACCTGAATCCCCATAATAGCTCTCCATTATCTATAAAATAAAATACAAATTCTTTAACCTGGTTTTCCAGGCGCCTTGTAATCTGGGCTCCAATCTACCTTTCAAGTTTTACTTTATACTAATTCCAACATAAGCCCTCTATTATTGTCAAATTGCTTGACTTTCTGTCACCCAAATGTGCCATATACTTTGCAGCCATTACATCTTTTGCCATTTACCTGGCCTTGTAGGCATTTCATGCTCTCCTGTACCCATGGAGATAAATTTAAGCGAAGACTACAGAATTTTTGACTGGTAATAGGCATTAGAGTTAATGGAGATCAACCTCTCACCAATTTCACCATTTTAAGAAACTAAGAACCACAAAAATATAGGTCCGTATTAATATTTAATGAACCCTATAGTAACCATTGCCTAGGTTGTTTATTTTNTGACTTTCTGTCACCCAAATGTGCCATATACTTTGCAGCCATTACGTCTTTTGCCATTTACCTGGCCTTGTAGGCATTTCATGCTCTCCTGTACCCATGGAGATAAATTTAAGTGAAGACTACAGAATTTTTGACTGGTAAAAGGCATTAGAGTTAATGGAGATCAACCTCTCACCTATTTCACCATTTTAAGAAACTAAGAACCACAAAAATATAGGTCTGTATTAATATCTAATGAACCCTATAGTAACCATTGCCTAGGTTGTTTATTTTGGAAATCATGTTGTTTATTTCACACCTGCCATAATGCCTAAGTTTTTAATACATAATTCTGTAAAGACCAACAATCTACTAAATTTAACCATCATAAACTATCTCAAGGAAGTTCAGATTAAGCCCAGTGTCCTACGTGTTCTATGGACCAGCTAAAGACAAGTTCTAAACTGACTTTTCATTGAACCTCAGATTTTGCTGGTCCCCCAAAATAGGTGCTCACACTTTATGACTTGCTAATATCAGGATGAGTCTGCTAAAAATTTAATAGCTCAACTTTTAGTAGCTTCAAAAAATTTCTCAATCTTTATAAGGGTGTATACATTGAGGGGATGAGGGCAGAAATTGGCTGATTATAAAAAGCAAATCAACTAAAATTTAGTGAAAAAATAAGTTTTTCAGTTGTGTCCAACTCTTTGCCACAGTATGGACTGTAACCCTACAGGCTCCTCTGTCCATGGGATTCTCCAGGCAAGAATACTGGATTTGGGTGGCCATTTCCTTCTTCAGGGGATCTTCCTGACCCAGGAATCAAACCCCCATCTCCTGCATTGCAGATAGATTCTTTACAGTCTGAGCCACTAGAGAACAGTCCTTAATAGGGGATGATAGTAAGAGAGAATTATTCTCTATACTGAGGATAAATGGACTCTGCCACATACAAGTTAACATTATTAAGATTGAGAATAAAAACATGTTGAAATAATCTCTTCTGGATAATTTCACTGGTCATACAATATTTTGTTAGGCATGTGCCACTATTTTAAAGTGAGTCAGCTGCAAGTATTTCTGATGACTTGCTGTAAGCTAAACCGAGCAGGGATATGATTTTACAGACTACCAACGTACCGTGATTTGAATTTTAAATACAAAATAATTGCACCTATTTGATAATAACCTAGTATGGTTTATGGCAGTAATATTTTTTAGTTGCAAAATATAATAAAACAGTGTGTACATTTTCAAAAAAGAAAGCACACCAGTCCAAAGGCATCTTTAGCAAACTACCTCAGCAAGTGACAGCACAAGGCAGAACAAGATGTCACCTCCTCACCAACATACTGGCATGATGACCACCCCAGAGCTTAGAATCAAGAAGGAAAACTGGGGGCAAGCGAGGAGTAAGAATATGAAATCATTATTGACTGGGTGAGTTTACTTGCAAATGACTGAGATTGCATATGCTATCACCAAGTCAAATGGTATCTCAACAGGAATATAGCTTTAGGAAAAGATACTTTTATGCCCACTTGAATTCATGGCTTGTGTTATGAGAAGTGGTGGTCCTCAGGCTGAAGTCTACCAACAGTAAGTTAGAGGCTACTTAGATCTGATTTTGCAGAGAATGTCCAGTCAGCTACTGCTGAACGAGTTACAAAGTCAGTTATGCTCTGGATGATTCACTTGCTGTATAAGTGCATTGCTGTGATTGTTGTTTAGTTTGGATCTAGAATTATATATATTTATTCCCTTCTCCAGAGGAACTGCCCAACCCAGGTGCAGGAGACCAGGATTCGATCCCTGGGTTGGGCAGTTCTTCTGAAGAANCCTTGTAGGCATTTCATGCTCTCCTGTACCCATGGAGATAAATTTAAGTGAAGACTACAGAATTTTTGACTGGTAAAAGGCATTAGAGTTAATGGAGATCAACCTCTCACCTATTTCACCATTTTAAGAAACTAAGAACCACAAAAATATAGGTCTGTATTAATATCTAATGAACCCTATAGTAACCATTGCCTAGGTTGTTTATTTTGGAAATCATGTTGTTTATTTCACACCTGCCATAATGCCTAAGTTTTTAATACATAATTCTGTAAAGACCAACAATCTACTAAATTTAACCATCATAAACTATCTCAAGGAAGTTCAGATTAAGCCCAGTGTCCTACGTGTTCTATGGACCAGCTAAAGACAAGTTCTAAACTGACTTTTCATTGAACCTCAAATTTTGCTGGTCCCCCAAAATAGGTGCTCACACTTTATGACTTGCTAATATCAGGATGAGTCTGCTAAAAATTTAATAGCTCAACTTTTAGTAGCTTCAAAAAATTTCTCAATCTTTATAAGGGTGTATACATTGAGGGGATGAGGGCAGAAATTGGCTGATTATAAAAAGCAAATCAACTAAAATTTAGTGAAAAAATAAGTTTTTCAGTTGTGTCCAACTCTTTGCCACAGTATGGACTGTAACCCTACAGGCTCCTCTGTCCATGGGATTCTCCAGGCAAGAATACTGGATTTGGGTGGCCATTTCCTTCTTCAGGGGATCTTCCTGACCCAGGAATCAAACCCCCATCTCCTGCATTGCAGATAGATTCTTTACAGTCTGAGCCACTAGAGAATAGTCCTTAATAGGGGATGATAGTAAGAGAAAAGAATTATTCTCTATACTGAGGATAAATGGACTCTGCCACATACAAGTTAACATTATTAAGATTGAGAATAAAAACATGTTGAAATAATCTCTTCTGGATAATTTCACTGGTCATACAATATTTTGTTAGGCATGTGCCACTATTTTAAAGTGAGTCAGCTGCAAGTATTTCTGATGACTTGCTGTAAGCTAAACCGAGCAGGGATATGATTTTACAGACTACCAACGTACCGTGATTTGAATTTTAAATACAAAATAATTGCACCTATTTGATAATAACCTAGTATGGTTTATGGCAGTAATATTTTTTAGTTGCAAAATATAATAAAACAGTGTGTACATTTTCAAAAAAGAAAGCACACCAGTCCAAAGGCATCTTTAGCAAACTACCTCAGCAAGTGACAGCACAAGGCAGAACAAGATGTCACCTCCTCACCAACATACTGGCATGATGACCACCCCAGAGCTTAGAATCAAGAAGGAAAACTGGGGGCAAGCGAGGAGTAAGAATATGAAATCATTATTGACTGGGTGAGTTTACTTGCAAATGACTGAGATTGCATATGCTATCACCAAGTCAAATGGTATCTCAACAGGAATATAGCTTTAGGAAAAGATACTTTTATGCCCACTTGAATTCATGGCTTGTGTTATGAGAAGTGGTGGTCCTCAGGCTGAAGTCTACCAACAGTAAGTTAGAGGCTACTTAGATCTGATTTTGCAGAGAATGTCCAGTCAGCTACTGCTGAACGAGTTACAAAGTCAGTTATGCTCTGGATGATTCACTTGCTGTATAAGTGCATTGCTGTGATTGTTGTTTAGTTTGGATCTAGAATTATATATATTTATTCCCTTCTCCAGAGGAACTGCCCAACCCAGGTGCAGGAGACCAGGATTCGATCCCTGGGTTGGGCAGTTCTTCTGAAGAAAGGAAGGGCAATCCACTCCAGTCTTCTTGCCTGGAGAATTCCATGTACAGAGAAGGCTGGCAGGCTACAGTCTGAGGAGTCGTAAAGAGTCAGACACGACTGAGCGACTAACACACACACACACACACACACACACACACACATGCACACACACACAGAATTATATAATTAATGATTACTACCACCGGAGAAGGCAATGGCACCCCACTCCAGTACTCTTGCCTGGACAATCCCATGGATGGAGAAGCCTGGTGGGCTGCAGTCCATGGGGTTGCTAAGAGTTGGACACGACTGAGCAACTTCACTTTCCCTTTCATGCATTGGAGAAGGCAATGACAACCCACCCAGTGTTCTTGCCTGGAGAATGCCAGGGACGGGGGAGCCTGGTGGGCTGCCGTCTATGGGGTCGCACAGAGTCAGACACGACTGACACGACGCAGCAGCAGCAGCATGGTCATCATGCTAGCTTCAGCATTATGTGAACCAGGAACTTCCAGATGTCCAACCTGGGTTTAGAAAAGGCAGAGGAACCAGACATCAAATTTCCAACATTCACTGGATCGTAGAGAAAGGGATCAAAAAAAAAAAAAAAAGCTTTTACTTCTGTTTCATTGGCTACGCTAAAGCCTTTGACTGTGGGATCATAACAGACTGTGGAAAGCTCTTAAAGAGATGGGAATATCCGACCATCTTACCTGTCTCCTGAGAAACCTATATGTGGGTCAAGAAGCAACAGTTAGAACCCTGTATGGAACAACTGACTGGTTTAGGATTGAGAAAGGAGTACAACAGGGCTGTCTGTTGTCACCCTGTTTATTTAACCTATACGCTGAGTGCATCATGAGAAATGCTGGGTTGTATGAGCTACGAGCTGGAATTAAGACAGCTGGGAGGAAGAAACATCAACAATCTCAGATATGTGAATGATACCACTCTAATGGCAGAAAGCAAAGAGTCTTTTCATGAAGGTGAAGGAGGANACGCTGAGTGCATCATGAGAAATGCTGGGCTGTATGAGCTACGAGCTGGAATTAAGACAGCTGGGAGGAAGAAACATCAACAGTCTCAGATATGTGAATGATACCACTCTAATGGCAGAAAGCAAAGAGTCTTTTGATGAAGGTGAAGGAGGAGAGTGAAAGAGCCAGCTTAAAACTAAATATTAAAAAAAAACAACAATGAAGATTATGACATCTGGCCCCATTGCTTCATGGCAAATAGAAAGGGAAAAGGTGGAAATAGTGACAGATTTCCTCTTCTTGGGCTCTAAAATCACTGTGGATATCGACTGCAGCCATGACATCAGAAGACAATTGCTTCTTGGCAGGAAAGCTATGACAAACCTGGACAGTGTGTTGAAAAGCAGGGACATTACTCTGCTGACACAGGTTCATATAGTCAAGGCTATGGCCTTCCATACGGTTAGTTAACACTAACTATAGCCTTCTCATACGGTTATGAGAGCTGATCTGTGAAGAAGGCAGAGCACCAAAGAATTGATGCCTTTGAATGGTGGTGCTGGAGAAGACTCCCAAGATTCCCTTGGACTGCAAGAGAGTAGACCAGTTAATCTTAAAGGGAAATCAACCCTGAATATTCATTGGAAAGACTGATGCTGAAGCTCAAACTCCAGTATTTTGGTCACATGTTGTCATGAGCTGACTCATTGGAAAAGTCCCTGATGCTGGGAAAGATTGAGGGCAGAAGGAGAAGAAGGCATCAGAGGATGAGATGGCTGGATGGCATCACCAGTGCAATGGACACGAACTTGGGCAAACTTTGGGCGATGGTGAGGGACAGGGAGGCCTGGTGTGCTGCAGTCTATGGGGTCAGAAAGAATCGGATACAACCGGGCCACTGAACAACAAGAAAAAACAATGTTCGCAGCAGCTTTACTCATAATGGACAAAAGTTCAGAACATTCCCCACATTTATGAGTAGGGGAATGAATAAACAAACTAGTAAATTTATACAGTGGAATACTACTCAGCAATATAAAAGAGTAAACTGACCATTTTCTGATTCAGACCCATCATGTAAAGTTACCGCCACATCTGTTCTTATATTAAAACAAACAAGCTAAACAAAAACCCCAAGAAAGCAAACAAAAAACCCTGATTTTCAAACAAAGTGAAAAGTAATGACTTTTCTTGGGTCCCATCAGAGAGCTGAGGTTGTGGGGCAAATAATCACCCTGAAATCTGATCAACAGGTGAACGTAAAGAGTCAAAGATGTGCTTATCAGCAACAGAAGCCACTGGAACTATAAACTGGCAGGAGCATTTAAATGGTAAATGGTAAATTTGATGAATTGTTTACAGGCCAAATGTAAACTTATGTGAGAGTGAGAAATTCTTAGAGGTTACATTTTGAGGGAGACCCCCACACTTTTAGATGTATTGCTTCCAGGAACCCCTCCAGGTTCTCATATTGAGGAGCTAAGATAGATCTTGTAGAGATGCAGGTGTGAGGGTTATAGCCCAGATACATCTGCCCACAAATTTAATAACTTGGAAGAAATGGACTAATTCCTTGGAAGACACAAGCTATTAAAACTCACATAAGAAAAATTTGATAATTTGAATAAGCCTGTATCTATTCAAGAAATTGAATTAATAATTACTTTCTGGAAAAAGAAAGTGCCTGGCTCAAATGGTGTCACTTGTGAATTCTACTGAACATTTAAAGAAGAAATGATACCCAATCAAATTCTGGCTCCTCTGAAGAAATACCAAGTTTGAAACTGTGAGGGTTAATTTTGAACCCATACTGAATCTGCTTCTGTGACTTTAGCTCTTATTTTGTCGCTTTTGTTTTTATAAGCATACACAGTGGCCTGCCTCAGGGAGTCCTGCCAGCCCCCTCTATCTGACCCTGGGGCGAGGTGGCCTTTTTTAGCTCACAGGAAGATAGCCTGACCCTGCCCACCTGTGAAGCGCTGTAAGGAAGGGAAACGAACACACGATGCGATGTTCGTTAGTGTGATGTTAGTGTTAGTTAACACTCCCCTGCCTGAGGCTTGCCATTCTAGGAGATATTTTCAATAATTAAATGGTCTTTTTATTCTGTTTCATCACCTCTCCCCATCTTTGATCCATAAAAGAAACTGGCATCCATGCCGCTAAAAGATGGTTATTTTGAGGTGTTAGCCTACCATCTTCTCAGTCAGCTGCCTTTCCGAACAGAGTCGTCTTCCTTGTCTCAACACCTCTTCCCAGATTTGTTGGCCTATTGTGCAGTGAGCAGAGCGAGCTTGGACTCAGTAACAGGTTGGCCAAGAAGTTTGTTTGGGTTTTTTCCATAAGATGTAATAGAAAAACCCAAAGGAACTTTGTGATCAACCCAATAATTTCTGAGAATAGGGTTTGATTTTTGTTCTGACCACAGAAGATCTCCTCCCAGGTGTTCTATTTGCTGTTTTC
>SJYW01045891.1:433429-445417 GCA_006410735.1 Raphicerus campestris | reverse complement strand
CAGTCTTGTGGCCGCTGGTGAGTCTTCCAATTTGCTGGCATATTGAGTGAAGCACTTTCACAGCATCATCTTTCAGGATTTGAAATAGCTCAACTGGTATTCCATCACCTCTACTACTTTTGTTCATAGTGATGCTTCCTAAGGCCCACTTGACTTCACATTCCAGGATGTCTGGCTCTAGTTGAATGATCATACCATCATGATTATCTGGGTCGTGAAGATCTTTTCTGTACAATTCTTCTGTGTATTCTTGCCACTTCTTCTTAATTTCTTCTGCTTCTGTTAGGTCCCTACCATTTCTGTCCTTTATTGTGCCCATGAGGGCAAAAATAATAGGAAATATATTTCTATACAATATTTTAAAACTTGTTGAAAGATTTTGCACATATGATGTGATTGCTGAGTCAACATTCTCTTATATATTTTTTCCTCACTTTTAGTATCTGGTCAAAACTTTATCATACAATGTTTCCATGAAAGAAGTGAAGCAGGTACTCTGCTTTATAACAGTTCCCATTTTAAGTAGAATTTGCCCATATCATAACTTATGCTCAATAAATAACAGCTGTCACTATTATTATGGCAATCCATGTCTCCTGATGAATGCTCTAAAGATTATGTTTTATATAAACAAACAAACATTTAAATGTGAGAGCTGGACTATAAAGAAGACTGAGCACTGAAGAATTGATGCTTTTGAACTGTGGTGTTGGAGAAGACTCTTGAGAGCCCCTTGGATTGCAAGGAGACCAAACCAGTCAATCCTAAAGGAGATCAGTCCTGGGTGTTAATTGGAAGGACTGATGCTGAAGGTGAAACTCCAATACTTTGGCCACCAGATACAAACAGCCAACTTATTGGAAAAGCCCTGATGCTGGCAAAGACTGAAGGCAGGATGAGAAGCTGGTTGGGCTGCATCACCGAGTCAATGGACATGAACCTGAGCAAACTCCAGGACACAGGGACAGGGAAGCCTGGCATTCTTCAGTTCATGGGGTTGCAAAGAGTTGGACATGACTGAGACTGAACAACAACAAAATAAATATTTATACTTGTATAAATATAACATTCTGTTTTATAACATGTTTTTCAAATGGATCATTATGTCAATTTGTGGGTCTCAGCCCAGATTTTATTTAAAAAAAGAAAGTAAGACACAAAAGAAAATATCTGAATGCATTCCACGTGGTAAGACAAAGTATTTTGTTAAACCTGTAGTATTGTGAGGAGGGGGATGTGAGTGCGCTTCTAAAAGCTATTTCTTACTATGGGTTGCCTTTACAAGTTTAAGGCTCATTGTTACAAAGTATATATTTCTAAAGAACATAATGAAAAGATAGGTATTTACTCTGGAACAAAGGAAAACAACGACATTTATTTTTCTGTAATATTCAAGCCTTCTCTTTTATATTCAAAGCACAATTACTCAGTTTTTTACATTGCATTAGAGGTATTCAAACCATTTAAAAAGTAATTTTCCATTCATTTTCCATGAGCACTATTAAGAGAATTAATAGGCCAGCATTTGTTGACACAATTATTTTCCACAAATAGATTCTCATTCCTTTTCCATTTATCTAACTATGAAATAATAAGACATCCAAGGAGTCTTGATATTTAGTTTTCTGTTCTCTCACGATGTCCTATCTCCATGGCAAACATGTGACAATTCCCTTTTATGACAAACTGATATATAGCCAAATAGCATTTCATTAGAAATTATGAAAAATAATTCTAATTAATCTACACAAAGACCTTCCTACCACATATATTCATCCATATTAAAACCCTTCAATGCTTTCTGAACTCTCTTCACAGAAATCATAATATCGTGGGTAGAAGAAAAATAACTAGTATGTAATATTTTGCATTTCTTATGGAGGAAACAGGCCAAGTAGAATATAAAAAGAAGCATCAGTCATTAGAGGTCAAGGGTTGGGGAACAAATACAGGAGTTTCACACTCCCTTGAAAAATCACAAACTCTGTCTTGGTACTAATCCTGTGCTACTGACATCAACATTCAGCACGAGGGTTAGTTGCTGGTTATGACTGTGGGGAGAGTGAGCACTCTACCTCTAAACTGAATTCACAAATGTGCCACTTCATCCTCTCAACATTTATTCTGGTTAGACCATCCACTGTGACAACTGAAAGCTGTCTTTTTATTTCTTTCTCAAAAATAAAAAACATTATATATTTATTGCTTTTAATTTGCACCAGGTCTTAGTTGTAGCATGTGGGATCTAATTCCCTGACCAGGGATTGAACCGGGGCCCCTTTCATGAGGAGTGCAGAGTCTTTCCCACTGGACCACCATGGAAGCCCCTAACATTCATTTCAAATGGAAGGAAGTTCCCACAGGAAGCCTTTACATAACAAGCGCAGAGATTTTAAAGAGCAGGGAAGGTCTTAAGAGTCTCCTAAATCACAACTGAGTTCAGACTATTTACTGAGTACCTACTCCATGCCAGGCACTATGTGAGGACCTGGAGACACAGATGTTTCCAATCCAGTGGGTGAGATCTAAAAACATAAATTTTTATAATTCTATATGCTACAGGCTATGCCTGAGGTATAGCCTGATGTGAATTCAAGGTATATTCAAGATGTGAAGGAAGCATAGAGGAAGATCACCAACCCAGTTAGGGTGCCAATGGAGACCAGTGAAGTTTCTTAAAGAGGTGATGTCCCCAGGGAACTTAGATCATGGAGCATGACATATGTTCCTGCTAAGCTGATAGAGTCGTGTTCAACTCTTTGCGACCCTATGTCCAGTAGGGCTCCTCTGTCTATGGGATTCTCCAGGCAAATTCACTGGAGTGGGTTGCTGTGCCCTCCTCCAGGGGACCGTCCCAATCCAGGGATTGAACCCATGTCTCTTATGTCTCCTGCATCAGCAGGCAGGTTCTTTACCACTGGTGCCACCTGGGAAGATCTAAAACTTGTGTGCTTTTGCATTGGCTGGGAATCGAACCAGGCCTCCCCCACGGCAGGTGAGAATTCTATCACTGAACCACTAATGCTTATACAATAGATATTCAGGACATTGCAAACAAGGGTAAACATGAGCCTTGAAAAATCTGAAAAACAACAGTGTGACTTGGTTCAGTCTAAGCACTGCACGGGTTCAGAATTCTGCAGGCAGTTTGGCAGCGCTGGATCAGTGAGAGCGGAAGACAAGAGAGACAAGCTCAAAAGGGCAAATATCAAATCAGAATCTTCTGTGGGAATTCAAGCCAGAACAGACTCAGGTTGGGGTTTTGTCCTAGGACTAGGATACCATTCAAATCACTAGGATTGCCTAAGTATTGAAAACTACTACTTAGTAAACTTTAAAATGCCAAAAGGAAATTTAAAACATTAAAACATTATACTCATAATTCTATCTATTTTAAAATTTTGTTTCCTTCAATTTTACTTACACAGTTTCTTAATAAACATGTCATCTTAGAGCTCATTAACTTTTGCACTCTATTCCTTAACATTGACTGGTACATCTCACCACCTGTAATCACCATAGCTGTTATTTTGATGGCTGCAGAGCATTCCATTAGGCTCTCACCACTGACAGCTCAACCATTTTCTTTTTGTCTGTCATGCAGGCAGTTTCCAGACTTTCCTATGTCAATGGCATTTTTTATAAGCAGCTTTTACATGTATATTTTATCTTATGCTTTCTTTGAGGTAAATTCTAAAATTACTAGGCTACTGAGAATGAGTATCTTCATAACCTTTTGTTACATGGGGGGAACAGGGCTGGGTACTTACTGTTTTGCTCCAAGTAAGGCCTGTGGTGTGGTGTTCCTTGATGTACGCTTGAAGCTCGCTCCAAATGTTCAGATAGGACTTCACCCAATCCACATGACGCAGATCACTTTGTCATAAAAGAGAGTGGAAGACAGGGGAATTAGGATCTAAAATAAAAATTTAGCAACACTGGAAGGCACATGGCAATCTAACAACCAGATGACTCTGGAACAATGGTGTTTCTAGTCCAGTAGCTGTGAACTGAGTCTGAAAAGAACCTCGAAAGGATATGGTCCAGGTCTGCCCTGAGAGGAGCCGAGTGCCCCGAGGTCTGGGGTGGAGCAGAGAGGCCCGCGGAAAGAGCATCCACCGAACCCAGTCAGTTCATTCTNCGAAAGGATATGGTCCAGGTCTGCCCTGAGAGGAGCCGAGTGCCCCAAGGTCTGGGGTGGAGCAGAGAGGCCCGCGGAAAGAGCATCCACTGAACCCAGTCAGTTCATTCTTGTGTCAGCTCTCACGGGAAGATGAGCATGGAGGTGAGACCATTCGTTTCTTTCTGTATTGCTTCTGATGCAAAATGAAAACCAATGTGCTTTCAGGCAGGAGAGTCTCTCAAAAGAAAAAAGGTCCTTTGGCTTGTTTTCTAATAATTTGCGGAATTATTTGATTTGAAAGTGTAACCAAATTGGAGAATTCTGGACTGATAAGGAAAGTTGCTATAGTAAGAAAAATGATTTCCGACAAATAGGTAACACTCAATAGTTGTAAACGGACAATCACTTAGATTACCTTAAGTTGATACTCATAATGACAATGAAAGCAAGGCAGAGCACGGCCAGTATTTTTATTCCTATTTTACTCAACCAAGAAGTGATAAAATACTTACCTTTTAAAACTAGATTAACATATAGGATTGGGAGAACTGTTAGAAACATTGAACTTATGATATAAACAGGCAAAAATAGTTGCATTTCCTTGGGTCATTTCCAACCACACATTTTTTTTCTGCTTTGAATAAAGTAGTGGTAAATGAGAAAATGATGAAATCTGTTACCAAAAATTTAATCACAAACCTGGGCCATTAATCTGAAGACAATATCGGAAGGAAATCTCTATTATATCACCTTTGTCAATAATAACTTATCTCTGGATATATTTTGCTTTCCTTGAAAAGTTCTAAGTACCATGGGATGTTTAGAACTCCAGCATATTAAGTCATGCCATTTAAGAAAAGGAAAATGGGGAACTGAACTCATAACTATCTGCCCCTCAAAAAGGAAAAACATGAGTGATTTTGTTCCACATTTTTAGATTTACTGACTACATTAATCAAATCTATGAAATATTTCATTGTCACTTCCTCTCAATTTTATAGTCAAANTTCTTTACTACATGTCTTGCTGTTCAGTCGCTCAGTCGAGTCCAACTTTCTGGGACCCCACGGACTGCAGCACACCAGGCTTCCTGTCCTTCACTATTACATGTGCTGCTGCTGCTGCTAAGTCGCTTCAGTCGTGTCCGACTCTGTGCGACCCCATAGGTGGCAGCCCACCAGGCTCCCACGTCTCTGGGATTCTCCAGGCAAGAACAATGGAGTGGGCTGCCATTTCCTTCTCCAATGCATGAAAGTAAAAAGTGAAAGTGAAGTCACTCAGTCGTGTCCAACTCCTAGCGACCCCATGGACTGCAGCCCACCAGGCTCCTCCCTCCGTCCATGGGATTTTCTAGGCAAGAGCACTGGAGTGAGGTGCCATCGCCTTCTCCAACATGTGTAGTGGTCCCTAAGTAATACTTCACTTACTTTTTTTCAGAATGTGGACTTTAGTTGTGATCATGCTGTGTGCATTTTTCCGTAGTTTTCCTTCTTAATGTTTCGTTTGTGAGATCCATCCGTGGCAATGAATGGAAAGAATCTTAACGCGCTCATTTTTACTGCTTTACAGCGTTCTGTTAAATGGTGATGGGATTCTTTATCCAATCTGTTGTCAGTGGATTATGTTCAGACTTTTTCTGTTGCAAAGTACTGCTGTAAATATTTTTGAATTTATCTCTTGGTACATAAAAGCAGACATTTCATATATATATATATATAATATGCTTTTATGTATATTCATACACATATATATTTTTTAAGGGCATAAGTTAGTACTTCTTTCCAGTTAATGAAATAATACTAACTGACTTGCATTTTTACCTTCAGCTCTATTGAGATATAATTGACATATAACTTTGTGTAAGTTTAAGGGGTGCAAAATGTTGATTTGATACACTTAGGTTTCACAAAATGATGCTGTGGTTATAGTTAACACCTCCGTCATGTCACATAATTACCATTTCTTTTTTTGTGGTGAGAACCCTTCAGATACACTTTCTTAGGAACTTCCAAGTGGATAACACAGTTCTATTAACTGTGATCACCATGTCGTACATTAGATCCCCAGAACCTACTCTGCTTTCAAAGCAATTACACCAAAGCTGCACTCCCACCAAAAACTCAGTTTTTCCTACTTCCTGTTAGGAGTTACTACCGTAAGATTTCTTTGTTTCTTCTCAACTGGTAGGTATGAAGTGTGTCTCACTGTGGTGCTAACCACCATTTCCAAATTATTAGTGAGGCCAAGAATCTTTTTATCTGATTGTGAAACTTGCGTTCAATTTTTCTATTGAATTATTTGTGTGTGTGTTTTAAAAATTGATTTGAAATTTTTTTACATATTCTGGATACTAACCTTTTGTTGTTTTGAAATGTTTCTAATCTAGATCATCATGTGATTTATGGTCTGTTTTATGAACAGATTTTTCTTATTTTAACACAATCAAATTTATCCATTTTCCCTTTATGTTTGTGCCTCTTTCTCATGTTTAAGAATCATGTCCTACAACCAATTCATAAAGATGTTTTCCTCATTTCCTTCTTAAGGTGTTGTAATTTCATTTTTCACATATAAATATATAATCGTAAGGAAACAGCCCTTAGCAAAGGTCAGTGTGGTTCAGTTTGTAGCGTGTAACTAGAATATGTCCATTCCATATTGTATATTATTTCATAATGCAAATATGCCACAGTTTTTCTACTAGCAGACATATGTTTATTTCTAGTGTAGGACTGGTATTTTTTTAGGGCTTATTTTATTATTTTTAAATTGAATTACAGTTGATTTACAGTGTTTCATTAGTTTCAGGTATATAGCAGAAACATTAGTTATACAAACCTATATATTCATTTATATATATGAATGAACATATATATACCAGTTATACAAACATATATACTCATTTTCAGATTCACTTCTCTTACAGATTATTATGAAATGCCGAGCACAGTCCCCGGTGCTGCATGGCAGGTGCCTGTTGGTCATCAGGCCTACGCTGAATCTGTGGCAAAATCACACTCTTAGGCCTTTCTTTGTGGTTTATGCACTTACATGTTTACAGAGAACATACCCAGGAGGGAAATTCTTGCATCATAGAGCACTGTGTGCTCATCTTTAGCAGACGATGCCAAGTGGTTTTCTCAGGTGCTTATAACAATTTAAATCCCCTCTAACAGTGTGTGAGAATTCCCATTTTCCAAGTGCTCACCAACATTTGGTATTATTGTCAGTTTATTTCACCCCTTGCGGTGAGTATACACTGAGTCGCTTTAGTTTGCGTTTCCTGAGCTGTGAATGATGCTGAATGCCTCTTCATATGTTTAATTACTGTTTGAACTTCTTCTTTGGTGCATCACCTCTTCTCTCTCATTGTTTTTCTGCTGGACAGTCTATCATTTTCACATTGTTTTGTAGGGATTCTTCACGAAACATTTGTTGGGTTCTGTCTTAGTTTGGGGTACAAGAACAAAACTTTCATAGGCTGGATGGCTTTTTAGCAGCAAGTGTTTATTTCCCACAGTTCTGGAGACTGAGGAGTCCAGGCTCAAGCTGGCAGCGGACCTGGGGTCTGGGGAGGACCCACTTCCTGGCTCATCCGCGCCGGTCTTCTCGGTGTCTCCACGGGGCAAGAGCTTCTGGGGCAGCACTTAAGAAGATGATCATCTCAGCCGGAGGCTGCATCCCCAGGGAGTCTTCGCCTCTCAGTGACTCCCACCTCCAAATACGACTACACGGGGACTCGGGATGCAGCATGCGGGTCTCACGGGGGACGCGTTTCATCTGCAACAGTTCGTCTGTTCTGACTGTCTTCTCTCACCCAGTCAGCTTGCCTTTTCCCTGCCTTCATAACTTTTAATGAACACGTGTTCATAATTTTAACGTAGCCAAGCTTATTAATCCTCAGTTCAGTTCGTCGCTCAGTCGTGTCTGACTCTTTGCGACCCCATGAATCGCAGCACGCCAGGCCTCCCTGTCCATCACCAACTCCTGGAGTTCACTCAGACTCGTGTCCATCGAGTCAGTGATGCCATCCAACCATCTCATCCTCGGTCGTCCCCTTCTCCTGCCCCCAGTCCCTCCCAGCATCAGAGTCTTTTCCAATGAGTCAACTCTTTGCATGAGGTGGCCAAAGTACTGGAGCTTCAGCTTCAGCTCCATTATTAACCCTATTCTTCCTGTTAACAATTTTTATTTCTTGTTAGGAGAATTTTCCCCGCTTCAAATCATACAGATAGGCTCTTACTTTGTCTTCTTGAAGTTTTACTGTCTTCACACTTGGGTTTACATTCCAGTCAACCCTGCATCACTGATTGGAAGCACCGCCTTTCCTCCCTCCTCCCGTGTCGTCTGTCGCACCTGTGGTGTGCGTGGAGCTGTGCGTGGGGCTATTTCTGGACTCTGCTCTGTCCCACTGGCCTCTGTGTATTTGTCTGAATTACGTGTTTTTGCTTTAGAGTCAGTCTTGAGATCAAATAGAGCAAGTCACTCCAGCTTGTTCGTATTCTTTTAACGGGTTATTTCTATGGATTTTTAAATGATATTTATTTTTAAAATTGAAAGTGTGAAAGTGTAGTTACTCAGCTGTGTCTGACTCATTGTGACCCCCTGGACTGTAGCCCAACCAGGCTCCTCTGTCCATGGGATTCTCCAGGCGGGAATACTGGAGTGGGTTGCCATTTCCTCTTCCAAGGGGTCTTCCTCACCTGGGGATCGAACCTGGGTCTCCCACATCGCAGCAAACTCTTTACCTAGCCTGAGGCGCCAGGGAGACTTTTCAAATCGGAGGGTAGCTGCTTTGCCGAGCTGTCAGTTTCTTGCGCACGGTGAGGTGAATCCGCTGTGTGTGTCCACAGATCCTCTCCCTCTGGAGCCTCTCTCCTCCTGCACCCCACCCTCTGGGTCATCACAGAGCCCTGAGCCGAGCTCCGTGTCTCATGGCGCTTCCGGTTAGCTCTCCATTCTGCCCGTTAGTGTGTTTCTGCCGATGCCGCTTTCTCAATCGGCCCACCCTCTCCTTCCTTCCCTGCGTCCACAAGCCCATTCTCTGTGCCTGCGTCTCTCTTCCTGCCCTGCAAATAGTTTCATCAGCACCATTTTTCTAGATTTCACATGAGTCCTTTGATTTCCATTTTATTTTTTAATATAAATTTAATTGGAGGCTAATTACTTTACAATACTGTATTAGTTTTGCCATACATCAACATGGAATCTGCTACGGGCATACATGTGTTCCCCATTCTGAGCCCCCTCCCACCTCCCTCCCCATCCCATCCCTCTGGGTCATCCCAGTGCACCAGCCCCAAGCATCCTGTATCATGCATCAAACCTGGACTGGTGATTCTTTTCATATATGATATACCTGTTTCAATGCCATTCTCCCAAATCATCCCACCATCTCCCTCTCCCACAGAGTCCAAAAGACTGTTCTATACATCTGTGTCTCTTTTGCTGTCTCGCATACAGGGTTATTACCATCTTTCTAAATTCCATATATATGCGTTAGTATACTGTATTGGTGTTTTTCTTTCTGGCTTACTTCACTCTGTATTTTAAATTTAGACTAAGCTTGGGAAGCTAAGCAGAATTTGGGATTTTGACTGGTATTGTTTTGAATCCAGTGAACATGGTTTATTCTTCCCTTTATTGAGAGTTTCCTTAATTTCCCTTAATATTGGTTTTCCCTTTGCATAGGAGAAGGCAATGGCACCCCACTCCAGTGCTCTTGCCTGGAGAATCCCATGGATGGAGGAGCCTGGTGGGCTACAGTCCATGGGGTCGCTAGAATCGGACATGACTGAGCGACTTGACTTTCACTTTTCACTCTCATGCATTGGAGAAGAAAATGACAACCCATTCCAGTGTTCTTGCCTGGAGACTCCCAGGGATGGGGGAGCCTGGTGGGCTGCCATCTCTGGGGTCAAACAGAGTTGGACATGACTGAAGTGACTTAGTAGCAGCAGCAGCAGCAGAGAGCTTACAGATTATTTGTTATATTAATTCCTCAATGTTTGGTCTATTTGACACTCTTGTGGGTGGTGTCTTTATAAGCTCTAATTGTTAACTTTGATGGTAGCTAGAAGGATAAATAATTTCTCACACTGAATTTGCACACGGCTGCTTCTCAGAACTCTCCCACCAACTTTAATGATTCATCTCCCTCCCCTGGGTTTTATGGGAACACAACTCCATCATCTGTGGAAAACTGCTGTTTGATTTCCTAGTCTTCAATTTTTTGCCAAACATATTTTACCAAAATAGAAAAATTGTATCAAGTTAAGTTAGTTTCTACTCTTTTCAATTGGCTAAGATTTATTTACTTTTTGCAGACTCCAGCATGCTGTCAGATGAATTGTTCATCTTCTTGGCCTCTTTCTCTGGAATGGATATGAACCCCCATGGGAAAGAGGGGCCTGAACCCAGAACTTGCCTTCCTAGGCCAATTTTTTTCCCTTCTTGTTGAATACACAGTGTCTTTAATGAATTTTAAAATATGTTCCCAAACTGCTGTTTCCAGAAGTGGAATCTCGGATAATGCTATTTTAAAGTCTCAAATTAGTATTTAAATCATTTTTGAAGAATACAGTGAATGCTTGCTTAAATTTACACAGCATTTGCCATTTTCTTTTCCAATCTCAGAAGTTGCTTCTGGAACCACTTTCCCCTCTTCCCGCAATATATCCATTAGCAGCTCCCCTCGGGAGGCTCTGGGGTCGCCCCCAACGCCTCGCCTGGGGCCCTTTGCCCTGCCCTCCGTCCTGAGTCTGCCGGCTCGCCTCTCCGGCTGAGAGGCTTCCTCCGGGCCCGCCTTCCCCTCGGGCCCCTCGCTGCCGCCGAGCAGACGCTGCCGGGCGGGTCGCCCTCGGGGGGCCGCGTTTCCTCCGGGCGCCTCTGCCTGCTTTTGAGATCTTTCCTTTAATACGCTCGGACTCCTCTCTGGTTGGCTGCACCATGCGCTCGCTGGTGCTCGTTGCATTTGTGATTCTGAGGACTTAACGTCTTTCCTATCTCCCTGGTGGCTCAGAGGTTAGAGCGCCTGCCTCCAATGCGGGAGACCCGGGTTCGATCCCTGGGTCGGGAAGATCCCCTGGAGAAGGACATGGCAACCCACTCCAGTATTCTTGCCTGGAGAATCCCATGGACGGAGGAGCCTGGTGGGCTAAGAGTCGGACACGACTGAGCGGCCTCCCCTCGCCTGTCTACGGAAGCGTCTCAGATACGAAAGGAACTGGAAGTCGCTCAGTCGTGTCGGACTCTTTGCGACCCCATGGATTATACAGTCCATGGACTGCTCCAGGCCAGAATACTGGAGCGGGCAGCCTTTCCCTTCTCCAGGGGATCTTCCCGACCCAGGGACTGAACCCAGGACTCCCGCACTGCAGGCGGATTCTTTCCCAGCTGAGCCACCGGGAGCGCGTGGCGCCTCCCGATACCGCCTCTGCCCCGCTCTTTCATCCCTTTCTGGGCTTGCATCAGGTGCCGGGTTCCTGCACCTCGCTCATCATTGCCTTCATATTCTGTATGCCCTTGTCCCACTGTGCTGGGCTCTTGATACTTTTTTCATACCTGCTTTCCCACTCACCAGTTCTCCCTGAATCTGGTGTAATCTGCTGTCGGTCCCTTGCATTTTAATTTTTCTATGTCGTTTAAAGCTTATTCTGTCTATTTTTCAACCTGCATAACCCTTCATCTCCTGCTCTTTGTTGATGTTTTTGTCTTTGCTCACGGTGTATATACCTTCAGTTTTGAATCTAGGGTTCTCACGCCTGAAGGCTTTTTGAATTGCATTCTGCTGTCTCTTATTTCTTCTAATCATTGTTCACGTTCCTTGATTTCCTTGTTTTCTTTTTAGTTGTCTTTTAATTTCT
>SJYW01045891.1:413508-423668 GCA_006410735.1 Raphicerus campestris | reverse complement strand
GGCGTGTGAGATGAGTCCAACCGTGTGGTAGTTTGAGCATTCTTTGGCATTGCCTTTCTTTGGGATTGGAATGAAAACTGATCTTTTCCAGTCCTGTGGCCACTGCTGAGTTTTCCAAATTTGCTGGCATACTGAGTGCAGCACTTTCACAGCATTATCTTTCAGGATTTGAAATAGCTCAACTGGAATTCCATCAGCTCCACTAGCTTTGTTCATAGTGGTGCTTTTTAAGGCCCACTTGACTTCACATTCAAAGATGTCTGGCTCTAGGTGAGTGACCACACCATTGTGATTATCTGGGTCGTGAAGATCTTTTTTGTACAATTCTTTTGCGTATTCTTGACACCTCTTCTTTATATCTTCTGCTTCTGTCAGGTCCATACCATTTCTCTCCTTTATCGAGCCCATCTTTGCATGAAATGTTCCCTTTGTATCTTTAATTTTCTTGAAGAGATCTCTAGTCTTTCCCATTCTGTTGTTTTCCTCTGTTTCTTTGCATTGATCGCTGAGGAAGGCTTTCAAATCTCTTCCTGCTGGTCTTTGGAACTCTGCATTCAGATGCTTATATCTTTCCTTTTCTCCTTTGCTTTTTGCTTCTTTTCTTTTCACAGCTATTTGTAAGGCCTCCCCAGACAGCCATTTTGCTTTTTTATTTTTATTACTTTTACTACTTATTTTTTTAAATGGCTGAATAATATAACCTTGTATGGATATACATTTTACTTATCTATTCATCAGCTGATGGATGTCTGGATTGTTTCCACGTTTTGCCAACCATAAATAATGCTGCTACGAAATCATGCACATGCTTTTGTGTGGACTGATGTTTTCATTTCTTTTGGAAATACATCTAGGAGTGGGATTGCTGAGTGTGACTTTTTTTTTTCTTTTGTAGTAAAAAATGTATTGGTACATATTTCTTTTTTTAAAAAAATTATTTACTTATTTATTTTGGCCATTCCAGATCTTAACTGTGGCGTGTGGGATCTAGTTCCCTGACCAGGGATTGAACCTGAGCCTCCTGCACTGGGAGCACTGAATGTTAGCCACTGGACCACCAGGGAAACCCCAGTTGATATTTCTTTATATTTGTCCTTATTCAGTCCCATTTCCAATTCTAGCTCCAGTCTGAGGCTCTCTAGGACCTGTTATTTGTGCTGGAGACTGCATATTGTTTTAAGCTCACTCTTCAGGCAAAACCTGCTGATTCAGCCTTATCTGTTAACTTTCAACAGCTCTCCGAATGGCGGCTGTTCTTACTGATATTTCTGTCCACCCAACTCATTTCATCTGAATGTAAGTTCTGGTCTCCCTCTCACTGACCTAGTTTATTGTCTCATCTCATTTCTGTTCCTCACTTCTAGTTCCTTTCCCGAAACCCCCTGTCTTCTCTCTGCTCATTCACCAACTCTCTTTTGATCAATGGGCTTCCCTGGTGGCTCAGATGGTAAAAGAATCCACCTGCAATGCAGGAGACCAGGGTTCGATCCCTAGGAGGAAATGGCAACCCACTCCAGTATTCTTGCTTCGAGAATCTCATGGACAGAGGAGCCTGGCGGGATACAGTCCATGAGGTTGCACAGAGTCAGACGCTACTGAGTGACTAACATTCACTCAAGTTTTGTCCATTTGGGGCTGGTCCGTCACATATCATCACAGACCTCTCCTTATTGTGGTGATAGGTAACACAGTGACATGCATTCCTGTTGGGGGAGTTTATTCATTACCAGAGAATTGAGGCAAGACTTCCTAAAACACACATATTATCTGGATCATTGGTTTCACTTTCTACTTGGCTTTACCTACACAGATGGGATTTTTCCTTAATGTTTATAGTCAATTAGCCTTTGAAAGGAATCAGTAATGAACTGTATGAAGTCTGGGGACAAATGTTTAACAAACAATCAATTGAAGATTTGGTCAGTAAAAGAAGGTACGTACCTGTGTTTGTAGTCCTTTAAGACCCTGTTAGTGTAAAAGGTGGCCGCGTCGTTCATCTCCTTGACATAAGGGCCGGGTTTGGGGGACTGAGAGAAGAGGGCCATCACCCACGCATAGAAAGAAAAAAAATATAGGATAAGAAAGAAAATGCCTTAAAGAGGAAGAGAAGCAATGGAGATGTCAACTGGAAAACTGGAGGCAAATTTTGTTCTGTAATGATTGTGAAATGCTTCCTGCATCTCAGAACACAAAGCCCTGAACTTCAAGTAGGGGTAAGAAAGAGCTGCTGTGTTCAGCCTGAAAGGAACCTTCCTTTCATGAAGTATGAAGGAGACTGGAGGTGGCCACGAGTTCCCCCAAACACTCCAAAAATGCAACGAGGCGCAGGGGCGACGTTCCAGCCGGACTCACCACGGCTATCCACCCAAGGGCAGGAATGCTTTCGCTGACGGCTGAGAGATGATTAAACATCGTACTCCCCCGGTTCCTCTCTCTGAAAGTCTGGATCTCCTGAATCTTTTCCGATATCGGTTTCAGAAGTGCAGCCACGTCATTCTGTAAGCAAACGTGGAGCACTGTTACTGAGGACAGACAGACAGGCAGTGCCTCCATTCACACTGACCTGGGCAGGAGGACTCAGCACTTGTCAGGGGCTTGCAGAATAGAGTGGGTTTGTTTTCTCTTATGGTCATACTGTATTTTCACTTCTGAAGTATGAAAATTGCATGGATTTCTTACATTATTAATGCTGCTTCTGTAGGCACTGAAAAAAATCCAGCAGTACAGTATGGCCCCCGTTTTGAAGACTTCTGAATGCAACACAGTGAAACTGAGTGCAGATCAAGTTATATTTTCTAATGGAACACATAGATATATCATCTAATGGAATGATTAGAGTAACACACACCTAAAATCGGCATAGGTAGAGGTTAGTAAGCGGATATCTTCCTATTCCTGTGACATGAGGGAGGGAGAGTCCTTGAAATGAAATGACATGAAGGAGAGTCCTTGGTTTTTACCATAACTACGATAACCCATGCAAAAAAGTGGAACTCTTTCACTGAGGTTCTTTGTAAGAAGGTGATGGCTTACAATATTTATGTTGGGTTGGTCCAATAGCCTGTAAGATGTTACGGGAAAAACCCAAATTGGCCAACCCAGTAAGTGAGCTCCAAGGTTTCTGCCAGTTTAAAAGTCTCTGATTGACAAGATTCACTGACCAGGTCTTTCCTATCACTGACATACAAACGCAAGCAAAACACTTTCTAATTGAGATCTGCAGGTGAACAGAAGAATGTTTTCTTTTGGGAGAAACAGAAATACAGGGAAAGAAAGCAAAGTGTTCTTGAAGTTCTCAGTGGGCTTTTATGCTTTCTGTGTTATTGAGAAATAACTGACCTACATCACTGTATAGGTTTAAGGTGTAAATGCATGCAAATCAAACCAGTGTGGTGGTTTGATTTACATATACTGTGAAGTTATTACCACAATAGGTTTAGTTAATCAATATCCACCATCTGATATAGATACAACAAAAAGAAAAGGAAAAAAACGTTTATCCCTGTGATGAGAACTCTGAGGATCTGTTCTCTTAACTTTCCTACAGATCACACAGCAGTGTTAACTACAGTCATCATGCTATAATTCATCCTAGTATTTATTCGTAACTGGAGATTTATACCTTGTGACTCTCTTCCTCTGACCCACCCTCCTCATAGCCCCTACTTCTGGTAACCACAAATCTACTTCTTTTTTTTTTTTTTTTCTGTGAGTCTGGTGGGTTTTTGTTTGTTTGTTTAGATCCCACATGTAAGTGAGATCACACAGGATTTCTTTCTCAGACTTGATGCTTTCACTTAACAGGATGCCTTCAAAGTCAGTAGACTTAAAATTCTTCCATATTGAAGAAGGTTAAAAAAAAAAAAAAAAAAGGCTGCTTCAAAAGCCAGCCAGGTCTTGTGGAAAATTCATGAATACCTTCCTACCTTCTTACTTTCCCTTCCTGGCCATTATGGAGGAAAGGTCTTAGAGATTTGAGGAAGACCCCAAACCAGGGTTGTTATGAGCTGTATTGTGTCCTTCCCAAACTCAAATGTTGAAGTCCTAACCCCTGGAACCTCAGAATGTGACTGTATTAGGAGGTAAGATCTTTAAAGAGGTATTTAAGTTAAAACTGAGGTCATTAGTGTGGACCCTAAACCAATCTGACAGGTGTCCTTGTAAGAAGAGGAGATGAGGATGCAGAGACTCACAAGGGAAGATCATGTGATGACACAGAGAGAAGACGGCCATCCACAAATCAAGGAGAGAGGTTTCAGAAGAAGCCAACCCTGCTGACACCTTGATCTTGGACTACGAATCTCCAGAATTGTGACAACACACTTTTATTTGTTTAAGCCATCCAGTCTGTGGCACTTTGTTCTGGCAATGCTGGCAAACTAAGGTAAGTATGCAATGACAGTATAGGTTTCCCAGGTGGCTCAGTGGTAAAGAATCCCCCTGCCAAGGCAGGAGACATGGGTTCAATCCCTGGGCCAGAAGATCTCCTGGAGGAGGAAACTGCAACCCACTCTAGTATTCCTACTTGGAGAATCCTATGAACAGAGGAATCTGAAGGTCTGCAGTGCACGGGGTATGACTGAGCAATTGAGCACGCGCACAATGACAGTGCCGGAAAAGCAAACACCCCTAAACCCTCAATAAACAGACAAATAAAACCCCTCTAAACAGTCCCTGCCCCAAACATAGCTCTTCCATGTTTCTTGGCTAATGACGGCCAAAGTCGGGTTGAAATGCCCTCCCTTTAATTTCACTCTTTAGAAGGCAAACATTTCTCTCTTTGAGAGACTTTTTATTTTTAGTCCAAATTCAACACCCAATCAAAGGTGTGTTATACACGTTTCCCCAGAAGGCAGTTGATTTTTAATTATAGGAACACCAGTAGAAAGCATCCTAATTTTCTCCCATGATTTGCTCAGCCATGATGCTCTTGATGGAATGACATTTTTGAGAAAGGCCAGAATATTTGAATTGTTAAGTGGTATCTGGCCTATTGCCCCAAGAGGAAAAAGAACCAGAAACTGTGTATTTACAATGTTCACTAGATTTATTAAGGCCATCCTTGTTTATCTCTAACTTCCCAAGAACAAACTCTAAAGTCTGAGGAGACAGAGTATTCTGGAAGATATTTTATATTGGTTATCTGATGAAAGCACCATAAAGATTGAGAAAGTTTTCTTTTGCCTTAGTTTGGCAATTGCGTGAAGAATTGTCCTCATTAAAAAAAAAAAAAAGAAAGCAATGCTGAGAGAACTAAGTACAACAGCTACTTGCAAAACCCTAATAAACAGTACAGCTTTTATTCTGTGCCAATAGATTTCTCATGCGCTTTAAGGGAGGCTTACATTTTCCAGCTCATCCTGAACTTTCACAGCTGGAATCAAAAACACAGACAGACATTCGAGTTATGGTGTGATTTCCATCAAGGNCTGTGCCAATAGATTTCTCATGCGCTTTAAGGGAGGCTTACATTTTCCAGCTCATCCTGAACTTTCACAGCTGGAATCAAAAACACAGACAGACATTCGAGTTATGGTGTGATTTCCATCAAGGCTGATCCTGTGGGATATCAGGGGGAAAGCGAATGGTGGGAGAGGGGAGGGGAGCTGTTAGAGGAACTCCCACCTGCTGATACATCAAGCACATGAGCTCCCCAGGTGGCGCAGCGCTTAAGAATCCACCTGCCAATGCAGGAGGCTCAAGAGATGTGGGTTCAAGCCCTGGGTTGGAAGGATCCCCTGGAGTAAGAAATGGCAACCCACTCTGGCATTCTTGCCTGGAAAATTCCATGGACAGTAGTTGGGCTACAGTCCATAGGGTCACACAGAGTTGGGCATGACTGAGCACACACCCAAGCATACTCAGTACTTAGAGTCTGAACTGCACTGAGGTCAATTACCTCTACATCAAGGCTTTCCACTGAGAGATTATTTCAGAGGCATCTGTTTTGTTTTTTTTTTTTCTTCCCAATGGAATGCATTGGTGCTGGCTTTTCAGGCAGAGCTAGAAGCTAGTGTGCTTTGGAATGACTTTATTTTTATCTACTTATTTAGACAAGTAGCCACGGGTCTTACCTGGGATCTCTGTCAGATCACCCAGGATCCTGCATGGTGGTGCACGGATTCTCTAGTTGGTGGCATGCAGGCTCAGTTGCTCTGTGGAATGTGGGATCTTGGTTCCCACACCAGGAACTGAACCTTTGGACCACCAGAGAAGTGCCTGGAAAGACTTTAAATTGGCCACTTTTACATGTCTCACCCAGATTACTTTCTAAAAAACTTATCACTCAAGTTTTTTTTTCTTTCTTTAATTCTAAGAGACAGTTCCCTGAAAGAAAATTATTTTTCAAGACTTATGTGAAAATTAGCCAAAAAATCTCCCTTCCCCTTCTCCAGCTTTCTGTGGCTTGAACAGAAGGTCAAAATGGCCAAAGTGGAGAAGATGCACGTGCAAACTGCAAGTTCCAGCGAGTGTTTTTCCAAGGGCTGTCTTAGCTTGATGGGACTGTACTTGGGAGAGTATTTCAGGACTCCATATCTTTATGACCCTAGTTTCTAAATGCTTTAAAGTTGAAGAATTGAGACCCATTATCAGATTCATCTCAGTTTAGCTCCAGAAATAATTATTTTGCAGAAAGTAAAACTAAAGAGCTTTATCAGCGAGCTTTGTAGAAACTTTACCCAAAAAGGAAAACCAAATTCCCACTCATGCTGTTTTGTAAGGGAGGGAACAAACTCTTGGAGTTTGACCTTAAAGATGTGCCATTGAGTAAAACAAAATAAGCTTGTTATTTCTGGAATCCATGGTTCTTATGTAGTTCTATGTCAGGTAGAAAATGGATCAATCTGCTGTTATTTCTTTTAAAATAATTTCTTTTCTTGATTATCCTCTTTATGTGAAAATTGGAGAATAAAGATAGATAAACATAAGTAAACGATGTTCTTGTTGTTCAGCTACCCAGTCATGTCCGACTCTTTGCAACCCCATGGACTGCAGCATACCAGGCCTCCCTATCCCTCACCATCTTCCAAAGTTTGCCCAAGTTCATGTCCATTGGATTGCTGACGCCCTCTTCTCCTTCCACCCTAAGTAAACAATAAACATCCCTAAATCCACCACAGGGAGAAAAACACTGCTAAATGTTTATTTTTTTTGTATATATAATTACTAGAGATATCTTCAAAAATAACAATGCTTTCTTTGTAAATAATGGCTATTAAGACCATAACGAATAGTCTTGAGTTGNATAAACAATAAACATCCCTAAATCCACCACAGGGAGAAAAATACTGCTAAATGTTTATTTTTTTTTGTATATATAATTACTAGAGATATCTTCAAAAATAATAATGCTTTCTTTGTAAATAATGGCTATTAAGACCATAAGGAATAGTCTTGAGTTGAATTTAAGAGGTTTAATTAAAACAAGCAGGCACAAAAAAGATAAAAATCCACCCATATATTGGCAAGTTCTGTGAAACTATCATTTTTAGAAAGGATATTTTAAATATAAATGCTACAAAGACATTACTGTTACAACTCAGGCAAATTTAAAGTAACATTAAAGTAACAATTGGACTTTTTAAATATTTGAATCCCACCAATGTTAAAAAATCCTAAGAAAGCTCATATCAAGCAGTACATCTTACTACCAAATATCAATCATGATTACTTTGACTTAGGTGTTTTTGTATCAACAAATTTTACCAGTTGATTCCACTTGAGTACCCATGAGTATATTGCACAGAAAACATAGAAAGAAACTCATCAAAGTGTTAACACAGGATTTTCATTCAATTTTATTGCCTAATCCATACATGATAAATTTCCTAATTAAGTACGTGCACTTCTTTTGTAATGAATGGAAAAGTTTTAAAACATATTAACCAGTTTTGTACCTTTAATGGTAGAAAAAAATTTATATAGGTGCTATTAAATTTATAGATATAAAAATATGAAGACTCTCACCATTAGGGAAGTAGCTTTAGGAAAATATGTTCAGAAATTATTAGAATAAATTATTCAGATGAAGAAGAACAGTTAACATTTTCTCAGGCAAAGGTTATCCAAATCAGCAACAGTGTTTGCATCTAAAATATATCATTTGGGCACATCCTAATAAATGGAGCAATTGTTTTTACCATTTTAAGTCAAAAGCAATTTTTTTAAAAATCAGAAGTGTTAATTTGCATCAACTTGCTTTGTAGATATTTCTCTAGACTAATTTCCCTTCATTGTTCCTCTAATTTAGAAATTTCCACTGTCCAGGAGTATTTTGGAGGTTTCAGAATATCCTCATGATCATACTTTCAGAAACATCTGCACATTTAAGACAACTCGAAAATTAAAGACATCTGCAAAACTGTCACAGAAGTCAATCTAAATAAATTAAACCAACCGAGCTCCATGGATGTACATGATACTATGGTAGCTGCCATTACATTGTATTATGACAAATTCCTTGGAAAATATTTTTATATGTCCTTAAGACTTTATATTGTGTCTTATTTTATGACTCTTAAACTCTTAAACTGACTGGTTCAAAGTTGGGAAAGGAGTACGACAAGCTTGTATATTGTCACTCTGCTTATTTAACTTATACGAAGAGTATATCATGTGAAATGCCAGACTGGATCAATCACACACTGGAATCAAGATTGCCAGCAGATATATCAACAACTTCAGATATGCAGATGATACCACAGAAAGTGAAGAGGAACTAAAGATCCTCCAGGTGAGGGTGAAAGAGGAAAAGCAAAAAAGCTGGCTTAAAATTAAACATTAAAAAAATTAAGATCATGGCATCTGGTCCCATCACTTCATGGCAATTAGAAAGGGAAAAAGTGGAAGCAATGAGGGATTTTATTTTCTTGGGCTCCAATATCGCTGCAGATGGTGATTACAGCCATGAAATTAAAAGACGCTTATTCCTTGGGAGGAAAGCAATGACAAACCTACACAGTGTATTAAAAAGTAGAGACATCACTTTGCTAACAAAGGTGCGTACAGTCAAAGCTATGGTTTTTCCAGTAGTCATGTACAGATGTGAGAGCTGGACCAAAAAGTAGGCTGAGCACCGAAGAACTGATGCTTTCAAATTGTGGAGCTGGAAAAGACTCTTCAGAGTCCCTTGGACTGTAAGGAGATCAAACCAGTCAATCCTAAAGGAAATCAACCCTGAATATTCACTGGAAGGACTAATGCTGAAGCTGAAGCTCCAATACTCTGGCCACCTGATGGGAAGAGCCAACGCATTGGAAAAGACCCTGATGTTGGGAAAGAGTGAGGGCAAAAGGAGAAGGGAGCGGCAGAGGATGAAATGGTTATATAACGTCACTGACACGATGGACATGAATTTGAGCAAACTTCAGGAGATAGTGAAGGACAGGAGAGCCTGGCATGCTGCAGTCCATGGGGTTGCAGAGTCGGACACAACTCAGCAACTGAACAACCACAACAGCAAAACATTTAAAAATATACTCAAGAATTCCAAAGGCTTTTTTTGCTTTTATTCCTTAAAAATCCTTCTTAAAGAATCAAATTCTGCCATTTGCAACAGTGAATGGACCTGGAGGGTATTATGCTTAGAGAAATAATTCAGACAGAGAAAGACAAATACTACACATTTTCACATATATATGGAATCTAAAAAATTTTTAAATAAATGAATATAACAAAACAAAAGCTGACTCATAGACACAGAGAACAAACTGGTTACTAGGGGAAGAGAGGTGAGAGAAAGAGCAAATTGGGGAAGGGAAGCCAGAAAGAAAAACACCAATACAGTATACTGACACATATATATGGAATTTAGGAAGATAGTAATGATGACCCTGTAAGTGAGACAATATAGGAGACACAAAAGTATAGAACGGACTTTTGGCATCTGGGGGAGAGGGAGAGGGTGGGATGATTCGGGAGAATGACACTGAAACATGCATACTATCATATAAGAAATGAAGCGCCAGTCTATGTTCAATGCAGGATACATGATGCTTGGGGCTGGTGTACGAGATGATCCGGGGAGGTGGGGTAGGGAGGGAGCTGGGAGGGGGCTTCGGCATGGGGAGATCGTGTACACCTGTGGATGATTCATGTCAATGTATGGCAAAACCAATACAGTACTGTAAAATAGAATAAAGTATTAAAAGGAAAAAAAA
>SJYW01045891.1:392120-412865 GCA_006410735.1 Raphicerus campestris | reverse complement strand
CTGTGGTCATGTATGGATGTGAGAGTTGGACTGTGAAGAAGACTGAGCGCCGAAGAATTGATGCTTTTGAACTGTCGTGTTGGAGAAGACTCTTGAGAGTCCCTTGGACTGCAAGGAGATCCAGCCAGTCCATTCTGAAGGAGATCAACCCTGGGATTTCTTTGGAAGGAATGATGCTAAAGCTGAAACCCCAGTACTTTGGCCACCTCATGTGAAGAGTTGACTCATTGGAAAAGACTCTGATGGTGGGAGGGATTGAGGGCAGGAGGAGAAGGGGACGACCGAGGATGAGATGGCTGGATGGCATCATGGACTCGATGGACATGAGTCTGGGTGAACTCCGAGAGATGGTGATGAACAGGGAGGCCTGGTGTGCTGCGATTCATGGGGCCGCAAAGAGTCAGACACGACTGAGCGACTGAACTGAACTGAACTGAGACATCATCTTTATCATTTACAAATGATTTCTTTCCTTATGACTGAAACAAATTCACTTCAGTAAGGTTTCTCTGGAAGTATTCAGTTTCATATTTGTCAAATATTTCCTTACTTTTATGAATAATCATCTTTGAGATTCTGCATATATTAGGGAAGAAAGGTAAAATAAAAGCTCCACACCTTAGCCAAGGACACTGACCTCAAGAATACATGTTATTCGCCCCATTATATCAATGCTGACATCCTCCCACAGGGTTTCTTCTTAAAACAGCAAATATGCCAGGAATGATCCTCTGTAAGAGGTCACAGTAAAGACAAGTAATTCAGGTCCTAGGAAAACAAGTCCATGATAATGAATGACTTGTTAGGATGAATGAAGCAAAGAGTGGTGATCAGAGTGAAAATATCTCTGAAGAGATATGGAAAAGCAAAAATGGTGATGACATCGGTGATAAGTTTGAGGAAAGGTCTGTAGGATTCAGAAGTTTTAAAAAGAAATGAGGAAGAGGTTTGAGGTTTTGTTTTTAATAGATTTTGTGAAGTGGGACAAGAGTGTTAATAAACGGACAGCTTAGTATTGTAGGGAAGCAAAACTTGCCACCCTAAAATGTATGTCTTTGGTATGAAGATTAATTTAGGCTATTTTTAAGGCTTGGAAAACTTGGAAAACTTTGATCTTTCCCCTAACTTCCTAAAAAGTGCAGATAAAGAAGCTATCCCATGGAGGGAAGTGTGCCCACGGACAACTATAGCAGGCACTAGGTGTGTTTGTTGAGGAGGCACTTCACAGTCTGTTAAAATTCCTCTGAATCCCACTGTCTCTGTGTACCAAACATTTGCTTTTCTATCTCCATCTCAATTGGCTTCATCCCCTTTCAAGTCCCAAATCACTTTTCCCAACATCCTGCTTGGTCTTTAGCTGAAAATTGTTTTTAAAGTGAGAGTTTTAGTCATTTTGGCAAGACTCAGTTTTATTGGATTTCTCCCATGCATACATGTTATTAATCTTTAGTTTGACTTTCTCCTGTTAAGCTGCCTCCTATCAATATAATTTGTAAGCCAGCCAGAAGAATCTAGAAGGGGAGAGGAAAATATTTCTTCCCAGCACTTTGGACAACAGTTCACCAGGCATACCTAGAAAATTTTTAGTAAAATTTAGTAACATGTAGCAACTTCTTTTATATCCTGCTTTGGTTGTTGCAGTTAGCTCTGACTGCATATCGAATAATGCAAATGTGCCATTTTCCTCTGACATTTGATAACCTTTATACTGTAAACTCTCAAGCCAGCAGCTATTTTAAAAATGTTTTTTTTGCTAAAATTAAAATATTAAAACATTAAAAATGTTTTTGCTAAAATTAAAATATTTTCTAAACAAATTTAGAAAATCTAAAGAATTTTGGAAGTATTAAAGCAAGTAAATTTTTCTTGTAGAATCCAGCCAGGTGTTCCATCCTATTTTACTCAGGAGTCTGATTTTCTAAAATAGCTTAAATTCATTATTTTAAGATCCTTTTTGATGTTAGAGTATCATGACTAACAGAAATATTTCTCACATAGTTGTAAAAGGTCAAAATAGAACTTGTGAAGGGTACTGTGGGCTTGCATTGTACGTGGAGCCGTGACTCAAAAGTTGAAAGTGCTTTTAAGCTCAGTTAAATCGTGGCTGCGTTGCTCCACAGCACAGCTTAAGTAAATTGATTCAGTGGATTAATGTACTCATGTCAGGGGAGACAAACTTATCTGCTGTGTGAAGTCTGAAGCTTATAGTAGTATTATTTAGTAGGCTTACTGGTAAGAATGACAACTCTCTCTGTTCGTAAGAACTGAGTCCTAAGGTTTGGGCTGGAAGGTTTAGGTGTGAAAGAGACTAAGCTTTAAGTAATAAATAAGAATGATTAAAGGAACAAAGTTATCTCTGTCCCTGCAAGATATATGAATCACACTTATCTCATTTAAAAAAGATACTGCATGTCCTTTTTTATCTTTAAGCACAGTATCAGGCCAGCTTTCTCTAGCCTCCTATTATCAGCCTGGGTGGTTATTTCATTTTATGAATTTCTTTTGTCATCTCAGTTAGGAACTGTGCTTGGGAGGATGAGGCGGGCATGGATCAAAATATTACAGTTTGATTCTCCCAACCTTACACATTTTGCATTAAAGCAGTTATAATTGTCTTTAACTGCAGGTTGTATAAGTCATATTTTCTCAGCTGATTACCACTCAATATATTTTTAAGTTTCTAGTTGCTTTATAAGGGAAACTTCTTGCTTAGAAGCTANTCAGACACGACTGAGTGACTGAAGAGAATATCTCATCTCCTGAATCTTGCTGCAACAACAGGGGTCAGAAGATGATAAAAACGAACAAACTTAACATTAGCTGCTTCATATTGAGATTTATAATTTTCATTATATAGGTTCTGATAGGAAGAGTCTTTCCCTGATAATACAGAAACATGATAGTCCCATCACAGAAAACACAGCTTTTCCATTCACGGATTGTTGTGCTGCTAAACAACTGCGTGTGAGGCACATACGAAGCTCTAGTGCCTCTCTTCTGTACTTGACAAAATGTGTTCTGAGAAAATGCTGGGTTCATGGCAGGTACATGGGATTAGCTAGATTATTTGAGATCCAGGAAGGAAGCAGTGGTCAATAATGGACAACGATCAATAAAGACATACAAAATCATGGCAGAGAGAAACCAGAAGCGAAAATTAAGTTGAAAATCAAAAGCTTAACCTGGTTACCCACAGTCAGCTTAAGAGAGTAGACTGGATGGTCGNGATGACAGAAGATGAGATGGTTAGATGGCATCACTGACTCAATGGACATGAGTGGGGGTAAACTCCAGGAGTTGGTGATGGACAGGGAGGCTTGGCATGCTGTGGTTCATGGGGTTGCAAAGAGTCAGACACGACTGAGTGACTGAAGAGAATATCTCATCTCCTGAATCTTGCTGCAACAACAGGGGTCAGAAGATGATAAAAACGAACAAACTTAACATTAACTGCTTCATATTGAGATTTATAATTTTCATTATATAGGTTCTGATAGGAAGAGTCTTTCCCTGATAATACAGAAACATGATAGTCCCATCACAGAAAACACAGCTTTTCCATTCACGGATTGTTGTGCTGCTAAACAACTGTGTGTGAGGCACATACGAAGCTCTAGTGCCTCTCTTCTGTACTTGACAAAATGTGTTCTGAGAAAATGCTGGGTTCATGGCAGGTAGATGGGATTAGCTAGATTATTTGAGATCCAGGAAGGAAGCAGTGGTCAATAATGGACAACGATCAATAAAGACATACAAAATCATGGCAGAGAGAAACCAGAAGCGAAAATTAAGTTGAAAATCAAAAGCTTAACCTGGTTACCCACAGTCAGCTTAAGAGAGTAGACTGGATGGTCGGGAAATCTCATCTTGTACCTTGTCATTGTTTCAACTTATTTTATGGACCTAGCCGAAAAGACATCAACATTCTCTCTCTCTGGGTAGGTGGTGTCTGGCTTCTGACAATGATGAATTTTATAATCATCTATAATTTTATTTTAAGGGATTCTGAACATTAAAGCTGAACAGCAATCTCACTGTGCTTTACTTGAACACACAGGACTTCACTAACAATTTCTAAAATTGGGGAGAATTGCCAAAACCATTCAAATTTACCAGCCTTATAAAGTCTAAAATAATATATCAGAAACTAGTTCTCTGAGATGAAGAAAAATCCAAATTGCTATATGTTTTAAAAATTAAAGTATATTTGATGTACAATGTTGTGTTAGTTCGTGGTATACAGCAAAGTGATTCAGTTATACATATATATTAATTTTCATACTTTTTCATTGTAGGTTATTATAAGATATTGACTATAGTTCCCTGTACTGTACTTGCTGCTAAGTCACTTCAGTCGTGTCCAACTCTGTGTGACCCCATAGACGGCAGCCCACCAGGCTCCCTCGACCCTGGGATTCTCCAGGCAAGAACACTGGAGTGGGTTGCCATTTCCTTCTCCATTGCATGAAAGTGGAAAGTGAAAGTGAAGTCGCTCAGTCGTGTCTGATTCTTAGCGACCCCATGGACTGCAGCCTATCAGGCTCCTCCGTCCATGGGAATTGCCAGGCAAGAGTACTGGAGTGGGGTGCCATTGCCTTCTCATAGTACTATACAGTAAGACCTTGTTGTTTATCTATTTTATATATAGTAGTTTGTGTCTGCTAATCCCAAACTCTTAATTTATCTCCCCCCTTTCCCAAAGTACTATAAATTTTTTTCTATTAATGTTTGTAGAGTATGGACTGTATACCACGCATCATATTGATTGGTTTTCCCTAGTTCTGTCCGCTTTCTAATGATAAATCTCAGCTTAAACCACCAGTGTCATCATCTGAAGGATCCCTGCACAGTCAACTGCATTTACTGGGTCATTGTTGTTCGTCTGGATGAATAGGCCCATGGTAAAGGGAGAGTTAGATCTTTTCTTTGAGATTCATTTGTGCAGGACATGGCTGAGATGATGTAAATCTTTAGTTTCCAGTTCAGTCTCAGGAGGTGCAAAAAATTGCAATAGCTGCTCTATGTCTTGAGACATCTCACAAGGTGGATTTACCAATAATTGTACCAAGCTACTAATACAGACACAGGACTTGCCAGGCGGCACTAGTGGTAAAGAGCCCACCTGCTAATACAGGAGACATAAAAGGTGAAGGTTCAATCCCCGGGTCAGGAGTATCCCCTGGAGAAGGAATGGCAACCCACTCCAATATTCTTGCCTGGAGAATCCCATAAACGGTGGAGCCTGGTGGGCTACAGTCCATAGGGTCACACAGAGTCAGACCCGGACTGAAGTGACTTAGCACGCACTGATACAGCACTCTAATCATCCTTAATCAGAAATCAGCTTCCTCTTTCCTTTTAAAAAATGTCTGTTGAAACTCTTCAAGTTGTACACTTAATTTATTTTTAATGTTTTGGGCATGTGGTATGTGGGATCTTAGATCCCCGACCAGGGATGGAGCCTGCGCCTCTTGCGTTGGAAGCACAGAGTCTTAACCACGGGGCCACTAGGGAAGTCCTTCGGCTTTCTCTGTTAAGGTTAGTAGAATCTTTGTCAGATTCTACTGATTGCTGTTCTCAAGAGCCATGCTTCCCTCAGTGCATCCAACAAAGCCCCCGTTCCAGTTTGGTGAACAGCTCAACACAGACAGGGCATCCCGGTCCACGGAGTTTGAGGGGACTCTGCACACAGCATCTCCCTTTTGGTGAGTCAGGACCCACCTCAGAACACTAGTGGAGTCACTAAAGAAGTCCATTTATCTTGTTTACCTTGATGTTTCTCAAGTTTTTTGGCTCACAGAACGTTTTATTCCACCCACTCGTCTCCCTCAGTTACGTAGGGAATTGGTTTTCTGTAGAACAGACTCCAGGAAAGGTTGGCAGCGGAAGCCTGTGAAGTGGCTTCAGAGTCACTGGGATCTGCTGGGCTGCCCCCTGTGTGTTCATCTGCCCTCTCAGTTATGCTTGTTCATTACCATGGAAACACTTTCAGGGGCATTTAATGGAGGCAAAGCAGTCTCTTCGCTCGCATTTCTAACACACACCACACCTACACAGGCTGTTTTCAGGAGCTATTATCATCTCTGAGAGGACTGCTGGCGTGACCCTCCCCACTCTGCACTGAGAGTCTATCTTCTCTTGCTGCTTCACAGTCAGCCGTTTTCTGGTCAGCCCTGCCCCAGCTTCCAATCGCCACTGGCAGTCAGAATCTCTTTCCTCGCCTTTTTCCTCATCTTTTCTCTTTCTTCTTGCTCACACTGAACCTTGTGTTTGGAAAGGCAGACCATTTAGAAACAACGCCCCTGCCTCACAGGATTCCTTCTACAGAGCACACTAAGGGCTAATGACATTTGCTTGCCCTTCGTCTTCAGGTCTTGAGCCATCTTTTCCTATGTGCTGCCCCATGACCATGGGATGCTTTTTTGCTACCCAAGAGGGACTTCTGGCTCCTTCCAAGTCCAGAGGACTCCCATAGCTTCTCCTGACAACATTCAGTGTCATGCCACAGATCACATACACTCGAAATACTATCAGTGCTGGAGGATGGCTGTGCTTGGTTTTTCACACTGACCCCAAAGGGAAAGTGTGGCTAATGCCATGTGTAAAGCTAGCAACCCCTCCACCCCCACCCCCAAGAAACCAAAAACGTGATGTACATCCAGAATTCTATGAGGCACATGTAAGAAGACCATTTTTGATCTTTGGTTCAGCTCTTTACTCTTTAGACCGAAAGCCTACAGCTCTTGACTGTGTAATAAAGTGGAGATGATTGTGTTCACACCTGTAAAGATACATCTAAAGACTGCTACCTATTGGTCCATTTATTTCTTCATTTATTCAACAAACATATACTGAGCGCCATATCTATGTGCCAGGGCTGGAGAGAAGAGGTGGAACAGAGTGGTAACAAGATAAGGTCTCTCATGTCCCTGTCCTCTTTTGTCCAAGTAGGGTGGGGAGTGGATTAATCAGAATTTTCCATAGAAGCAGCACCAGTAGGATGTGACTACATACAGGGTTTTATAAGGAACTGGCTCATGGGATTATGGAGGCTGTCAAGTCCCAAGATCTGCAAAGTGAGTCAGCAAACTGGAGACCCAGGAGGCATGATGGTTTAAGTTTTCCCATCTGAAGCAGGCTTGAGATTCAGCAAACTGATGTTTAGTTTGAGTCCAAACAGAAAAAGCTGATAGCCCCAGTTTGAAGGCAGTCAGGCAGGAGGAATTCTCCCTTACTCAGGGGAGGCTCAGCCTTTTTGTCCTATTCAGGCCTTCAGCCCATCGGATGGGGCCCACACACGAGTGTGCTTTGTCTAGTCTACTGATTTAAATGTTAATCTCATCCAAAAAGCATCCTCACAGAAAAGTCCAGAATAATGTCTGCCCAAATATCTGGGCATCCCATGGCCCAGTCAAGCTGACGTGTAAGATGCGTCACTGGGGGAAGAGAGACAGTAAACGTAATAAATAACTAATTATGTGGTATGTTAGCTGTTAAAAGTCATAGGGAAGAAAATAGAATCAAAAGAAGGGAATCAGATNTCGGCTTTCTCTGTTAAGGTTAGTAGAATCTTTGTCAGATTCTACTGATTGCTGTTCTCAAGAGCCATGCTTCCCTCAGTGCATCCAACAAAGCCCCCGTTCCAGTTTGGTGAACAGCTCAACACAGACAGGGCATCCTGGTCCACAGAGTTTGAGGGGACTCTGCACACAGCATCTCCCTTTTGGTGAGTCAGGACCCACCTCAGAACACTAGTGGAGTCACTAAAGAAGTCCATTTATCTTGTTTACCTTGATGTTTCTCAAGTTTTTTGGCTCACAGAACGTTTTATTCCACCCACTCGTCTCCCTCAGTTACGTAGGGAATTGGTTTTCTGTAGAACAGACTCCAGGAAAGGTTGGCAGCGGAAGCCTGTGAAGTGGCTTCAGAGTCACTGGGATCTGCTGGGCTGCCCCCTGTGTGTTCATCTGCCCTCTCAGTTATGCTTGTTCATTACCATGGAAACACTTTCAGGGGCATTTAACGGAGGCAAAGCAGTCTCTTTGCTCGCATTTCTAACACACACCACACCTACACAGGCTGTTTTCAGGAGCTATTATCATCTCTGAGAGGACTGCTGGCGTGACCCTCCCCACTCTGCACTGAGAGTCTGTCCTCTCTTGCTGCTTCACAGTCAGCCGTTTTCTGGTCAGCCCTGCCCCAGCTTCCAATCGCCACTGGCAGTCAGAATCTCTTTCCTCGCCTTTTTCCTCATCTTTTCTCTTTCTTCTTGCTCACAGTGAACCTTGTGTTCGGAAAGGCAGACCATTTAGAAACAACGCCCCTGCCTCACAGGATTCCTTCTACAGAGCACACTAAGGGCTAATGACATTTGCTTGCCCTTCGTCTTCAGGTCTTGAGCCATCTTTTCCTATGTGCTGCCCCATGACCATGGGATGCTTTTTTGCTACCCAAGAGGGACTTCTGGCTCCTTCCAAGTCCAGAGGACTCCCATAGCTTCTCCTGACAACATTCAGTGTCATGCCACAGATCACATACACTCGAAATACTATCAGTGCTGGAGGATGGCTGTGCTTGGTTTTTCACACTGACCCCAAAGGGAAAGTGTGGCTAATGCCATGTGTAAAGCTAGCAACCCCTCCACCCCCACCCCCAAGAAACCAAAAACGTGATGTACATCCAGAATTCTATGAGGCACATGTAAGAAGACCATTTTTGATCTTTGGTTCAGCTCTTTACTCTTTAGACCGAAAGCCTACAGCTCTTGACTGTGTAATAAAGTGGAGATGATTGTGTTCACACCTGTAAAGATACATCTAAAGACTGCTACCTATTGGTCCATTTATTTCTTCATTTATTCAACAAACATATACTGAGCGCCATATCTATGTGCCAGGGCTGGAGAGAAGAGGTGGAACAGAGTGGTAACAAGATAAGGTCTCTCATGTCCCTGTCCTCTTTTGTCCAAGTAGGGTGGGGAGTGGATTAATCAGAATTTTCCATAGAAGCAGCACCAGTAGGATGTGACTACATACAGGGTTTTATAAGGAACTGGCTCATGGGATTATGGAGGCTGTCAAGTCCCAAGATCTGCAAAGTGAGTCAGCAAACTGGAGACCCAGGAGGCATGATGGTTTAAGTTTTCCCATCTGAAGCAGGCTTGAGATTCAGCAAACTGATGTTTAGTTTGAGTCCAAACAGAAAAAGCTGATAGCCCCAGTTTGAAGGCAGTCAGGCAGGAGGAATTCTCCCTTACTCAGGGGAGGCTCAGCCTTTTTGTCCTATTCAGGCCTTCAGCCCATCGGATGGGGCCCACACATGAGTGTGCTTTGTCTAGTCTACTGATTTAAATGTTAATCTCATCCAAAAAGCATCCTCACAGAAAAGTCCAGAATAATGTCTGCCCAAATATCTGGGCATCCCATGGCCCGGTCAAGCTGACGTGTAAGATGCGTCACTGGGGGAAGAGAGACAGTAAACGTAATAAATAACTAATTATATGGTATGTTAGCTGTTAAAAGTCATAGGGAAGAAAATAGAATCAAAAGAAGGGAATCAGATAGATGTCGGGGATGAGTTTCAGTTTACAACAGGGCCAGAGTCAGTTTCACAGCCAATGTGATATTTGCATAAATGGTTGGACGAGGCTTTAGCCATGTGGGTATCTGGGGGAGGCTGACAACCACCACAAGAGGAAAGAACCAATGCAAAGGTCCTAAGGCTGGAATGTGTCTCCAGAGCTCAAGGACCGGTAGGCAGGACAGAGGAGCCGGGTGAGTGTGGGGAACGTGGTGGGGTACCAGGTGGGAGGGGAAGCGGCAGCGAGAGGGGCAGAAATCATGAAGGCTGTTGAGAGGACTTTGGCTTTTCTCCTCAATGAAATGGAAATCACCCGAGAGTTTTGAGCAATGACATTATGTGGTCTTCCTTTATGAGAATCACTCTGGCTGCGGTACTGAGACTAGACTGTCAGAGGGTGGGGTAAGGTGGAAGCAGGAAGGTAACATTTGAGACTTTGCGAAAATTTGCTATTTTATTTATTTATTAAAAAATTTTTTTTGGCCATGATGCATGGTATGTGGGATCCTAGCTCCCCAACTAGGGATTGAACCCACACCCCCTGCATTGTAAGGGCAGATCTTAACCACTGCACTGCCAAGTCCCAGAGACTTCAGTAACTTGGATGAGAGACGAAGGTAGCTGCGACCAACGTGACCGTAGTGGAGATTCTGAGAAGTAGATTCCGGATTGGAGGTGGGTGACTGAGTAAACGAGGAGTACAGAATAACTCCTTGGTTCTGGACTTGAGCAAGGAGACACTGCAGAAGGAAGAGGATTTTGGCAGGAAGGCCAGGAGCGCCAATTTAGACACACTGTTTATCCTTAATCAACCTTTCCCAGGGGTGACAATTCATTACTCTATGATCTGTGATGCAGCTGTTGATGTCCTTAGCTTTCCCTCCTCCCTCCGCTAGCTGAGTCTTTCTCTGGTGTCCACCCTTCAAGTGTGCCTTCTCTTGGGAGCATCTTCTCACACTCTCAGTTCAGTACAACACACTGGATAAGTGAGCTGTTTCTCACATATGAGGATGGTGCTTTTGAACCCTAGTCAGCAAGGAGTGAGCTCTGTGCTGTCTCTCTCCCGGTGATGGCCTGTGCTGAGTCATCCACTCTGGCCAGCAGCAAACGTTTGTGAAGACAGTCACCATGGATTATGAGTTTGTTCTGTGGCTGGCGGTAAAATTATGTTTGTTAATTTCCCAGGCTAATTGCTCATTCTATCCTGAAACAGGCTGGCCCACAGAGCTATCCCATCTTTGGACCTGGCTTTATCTGTGCCATATTTTATCATGGATGGAGACACACTGTTTAAGATGGCTGATCTGGGATAGACCCACTCATATGAGAGTGCATTGGAGACCTGCTTTGCCTTTTGATGCCAAAGACAGTGCTTGTCACATAAGAGGTGAGTGAATGAATAAGCAAACTAATGTTGAAGTGATACACAAAAATGAACCTTCTGAGAAAAACAGATGTAATCTGGGTATCAGAAATAAACTTACCTATCTAAGATGTTAACAGTTTTGATATGTGTATTTCTTATTCTTAAGTGAACAAAATTATCAGACATTTTCTTTTACATTGTCTTCTTTCTTCCTTCGTAAGCTTTTTTTGGGGGGGGCTTGGTGTCTGCTTCCCCTGACCTCATCATGCCTTTTTTTGCTCCTGTGCACGTGTGCTGAGTCACTTCAGTCATGTATGACTCTTTGTGACCCCATGGACTGTAGCCCGCCAGGCTCCTCTGTCCATGGGATTCTCCAGGCAAGAGTACTGGAGTGGGTTGCCCTGCCCTCCTCCAGGGGATCTTCCCTACCTAGGGACCGAACCCGCATTTCCTGAGGTTCCCGCATTGCAGGCAAATTTTTTGCTGTTGAGCCACTGGGAAAGCCCTTTTTTGTTCCTATTATCTGTTAAAATGTTTATTGAGCACCTATTAAGTACTAGGTATAATCCTATGTATTTGGAATACATCAGTGAGAAAAGAAAGACCTTTCCTCCAGAGTTTATAAACAGAGAGCAAACAATACACATAATAAATACATCATACTATAAAAAAGGAGCAGCTCAGTAAAAAGGGATCAGGTGCTGGAGTTTGTAATTAATGCAAAAAGGCTTAAGTAGAACTTTTGGCTGGCTGAAATATTTGACAGATTATTTGGTTAATTCTATTTGATCTAGCCCATCTGTCACATGCTAGCATCTGATCAGAGTGGAATACAGAGCATCCAGGAGGGCATAACAGGAACTAGACGGGGATAAACGTTGCTTTCCCCCCTAACTATCTAACTTGAATTTCGCCACTCACAGGCTGTATAGTTCACTTTCAATTCCAGACACTCTTGACCTTGGTACATGGTAGAGGATAAGATGCTTGCTGCTGATTAGAACTACAGAATAAAATCCACCAGCTGCAATCTCAAGTCCCTATTTGATCATTGTGCTGTCTTACCAATCTTAGTTTTTTATTTTAGGTTATCTTTTGTCAGCTCTGGGTCCTTCTGTTTTCCAGCCCACAAAGTTACTTTACGAAATATCATCTGTTCCTTTTTTTATGGTGACCCCAAAATAAAAAATTAAAATATGCATGCACTGGCCAACATCCTAAGAGAAGCTGGTAAGTTTCAGAGAGGTATAAACATTTTCCACAGTCAGTTTTAAATGATTTCTCTGAATATCTAAGAGGTAACTTACAAGCATCAGTACTGCAAAGTACAAAATACAATTCTGCAAAGGACAGGCCAAAAGATCAAACTCTTTCCTTCCTCCTGGTACACGGAATGTTCCTCCCAGAGTAAACATAGAGACAGGTTGGAGCTGAGCCACTGGGTTTTGGTCCTCAACAGTAGGCCATGTTAGGAGCCCCACAAGTCTGTACAAGCCTTTCCAGAGGGAACCAGTACTAAATAGCAGATACTGTGCTGTTGACTTGTTCAAAAGCCATTTCTCTTGTGGTTCATAGCAGCCATCAGTTTCATAAATTCTGGAATTAATTATTTAACATCAGTATCCAGACTTTATGTTTGCAGGAGAGGACCACAAGCAAAAAACACATGTTACCCTCTAGTGGTAGAAGGTCCTGTTTGCTGGGGATCAGCTCTCTGGCATAAGCGGCAGCACAGCAGAGGGCTTGCACAGCTGGGCACAGGTCAGTCCTAGATTCTGGTCTTGATTCTGCCCCTTATTAACCAAGAGAATAATATCCACCTCACAGAACAGGTGTCAAGCAACAGGTGCTCCACAGTCGCTAACGCCCTTCCTCCCTACACTTCTGCAGGGTATAATTTGAGGTCAACTGCAGTCACTCAACAGAAAAGGAAATGGCAACCCACTCCAGTACTCTTGCCTGGAAAATCCCATGGGCGGAGGAGCCTGGTGGGCCGCAGTCCATGGGGTCGCTGAGGGTAGGACATGACTGAGCGACTTCACTTTCACTTTTCACTTTCATGCATTGGAGAAGGAAATGGCAACCCACTCCAGTGTTCTTGCCTGGAGAATCCCAGGGATTGGGGAGCCTGGTGGGCTGCTGTCTATGGGGTCACAGACTCGGACATGACTGAAGTGACTTAGCAGCAGCAGCAGCAGCAGCAACAGCAGCGGCCACTCAAAGTGCACACTTGAGTGACACACACCAGTTGCTATTCAGTGAGATGCCACAATGGGACTGATACAATGGTCTCCACCTCCACAGCTGCTAATTCTTCAGCTGGCCTTTGGACTATGGTCACAGTTATGGTCAGAGTCAGTAAGAGCACATGTTTTTAGATCCCTAGCCTTTAATGATCCCATGTGATGATATTAGGGACTCTTTTTAAGGAAGAGTCATTTTTATTACTCTTATGGTCTTTTTATGATATCTTGGCCATGCTTAAAAATTATTTATCTAGGTATTTTTCTCTTGAAAAAATTTAAATGATCAACAGTCACAAATTCCCACAGTTTCACTTCATATCATTTTGTAGGATTTTTCTGTCATATTGGGCCTTAGAACCTATCTGGCCACAAACATGGGCTTCCCAGGTGGTGCTAGTGGTAAAGAACCAAACTGCCAATGCAGGAGATGTAAGATGGGGTTCAACTCTTGAGTCAGGAAGATCCCCTTGAGGAGGGCAAGGACACCCACTACAGTATTCCTGCCTAGAAAATTCTACGAACAGAGGGGCCTGATGGTCTATGATCCATACGGTTGCAAAGAGTTGGACACTACCGAAGGGACTTAGCATGCACACACACATAGGACATTGGTGGATATGAGGGATGTTTAGGTTTTTAAGCTTTCACAGCATGATGGTGCTGTGGATGGTGGGAACATGCATGTCCTCCTTCCATTCCTTCTTCCCTCGTTTCCCCTCATCCTCAGAAGTCCTGGCACTATGTGGGGGCCTGGCAGAGCCTGCATGGAGGTGTAGTTTCAAGGGGACTTCCATATAAAGTTCTATGAACCTCTGGTTTCTGATAATAAAGAGAAAGAGCATTTGAAACAAGGAAAAGAAAGGTTGAGAAGACCTGACTGCCATTCAGATTCTCCTTTCAAAATGCCTATACTTTTTTGGAAAACTGTGACTTTATTATAATTAATAACTCCTTAGTTATCATTTGACCCTTTTCCAGGGTCAGTGGAAATCAACCAAGAGCAAGAAAGTACTGAATACAAAAGAAGGAGTGGAGGGGAGAGAAGAGCTCGGCCTGCAGGAAAAGGACACTGAGAAGGTGAGGTCTGAATCCAGCATGCTCATGGGATCCCAGGGCTAATCCTAGACCTGATTTCACAGAACCAGCCTTGTGTCGGGTCAGAGTACCCCAGGCTACCAAGTCTGGTGGGGCAAAGCTGGGTGGGAACCAGAGGCTTGTACTCTGGATTGGGAAGAGCCCAGCTGATCACTCCAGGTCTCTGGCAAGTTCTGAAACTGAACATCTGTGAGCTTCGATCTCTCCATCTGTAGTTGGAGTATAACATTACTACCCTTGTGCTCTAGCGTGACACTGAAAATTATTGGCGATAAAAGAATGTTGAGATTAATTAAAAGGTCTCTTATAAATATTCACACAAAAGGCTATCAGTACTTATGCCATTTATGTTAGGATTGGGAGGGGGGTGGCTTAGAACTGGGAAATCTGTTTACTATTTCTATATGCCATTTTACTCATGTCAAATTATCTTCCTGACTTCACAGAATAAGTGCCGTGCCTCCTCTATTGGCCGTCTCATTGTCAAAAACAGCATTTGTGCCTTGCATTTTGCATTCAGAGGCTTCTCTGATGGCTTAGAGGTAAAGAATCTGTCTGCAGCACAGGAGATGCAAGAGACACGGGTTTGATCCCTGAATTGGAAGATCCCCTGGAGGAAGGCACGGAAACCCACTCCAGTATTCTTGCCTGGAGAATCCCATGTACAGAGAAGCCTGGTGGGCCACGGTCCACGGGGGTGGCAAAGAACTGGACATGACTGAGCACAGCACACACATTTTAGATTCATTCAGAAGAATATTCACAGTAGAATATCATAAAGAATGATTTTCAAAGGCAGTGAAAGAAAATCAACTTCGGTTAAGAACAGTTTGGGTCCAAAGAAGCAACGGGATGTGGACTCTGAGACTAACACGCTCCATCCTTCATCTGTAACAGGGACAACTCCAGCTGTCCACAGGGAGCTGCTGAGTGGCCCCAACACCATACTGTCTGTGGGGTTTTCTCAGACAATTCTTCGCTGGGTTGGGAAGATCCCCTGGAGGACGGAATGGCACCCTACTCCAGTGTTCTTGCCTGGAGAAGCCCATGGGCAGAGGAGCCTGGGGGAGGACAGTCCACGGGGTCTCAAAGAGTCAGACACAACTGAGAGACTCACTTGGCTCAGACAGTTCCCCGGTGCTGCCACGCCACACCTCTTGCTCAGGTGCACATGCCTTGCTTGCGCTGCACCCCGTTCCACGTAAAGCTACCCCCACACTTGACTGACACTCACAACACATGTGCTCAGTCCCATATGGCTCCAACTTGATTTTTCTATTTGTAAAACACCAGGGAACATGTTAGATGGAGATGAAAAGCAAGGTGTTTACAAACTGGTAAAGAAATACGATATTTATCCTGTCAGTTGAAATGAACCTGGCAGATGTATTTTTGGTTAAAATTAAAATCGTGAGCCCTATCAGGTTACCCCTGGCGATGCTGCCAGATGCACAGCGTGTGTCTGACAAAGAGGCACCCCTCCGTCATTTGAGCCAGGCTGTGGGTTCCAACAGTTCATGACAGGGGAGCTCATTACAAGGGCTTGCCTAAGGGGAGGGGCGTCAAGTACTCAATACACAGAAGCAGACTCATGAAAAGTGGTACAGAAATGAATCTTTTCTACTTCTCCAGACCCACAAACATCCTCACTGTCAGGGGAGCATTCTGGAAGGAAAACAAATGGAATCCATCACCTTCAATTTTGGTCTGCAAAAATTGTTCTCAGTTCAGACTAGCAAACAACATGCTTCCACGGACACAGGTTCTGAGTTTCCCACTGTGCTCTCTGGACTTGTCTTCCCACTGAATTTCCAGAACTCCAAACAGAAGTGGCCTGCACGTGTCCAGAAGACACACAGGAAAGACACAGTAGAGAACCTGTAGGGCTTTTTCTAGGGTATGCTCTTCCGGTTTTACTCAGGCTCCTCTTGTATATAGTTTATTAGGATAGTCCACTTTTCTCTTAACTGAACAAGGAGCTGGTGGTTCCTGGTGTGAAAACAATAGTGCTGGCAATCCCAGAAGATGATCTCTAATCTGTCTATAAGGCCAGCCTCTCTAAGGAGTCTGTGGTCCCGTGATGGAGGCTGGCTATCTGAGAATGTGACTTTGAGGGGTCCTGGGGCTCCATGCAGCTTTGAAGTTCCATCCTTTCACACCTTCCCTTTATGGACTAGTATTTGGTTCTCTGGCCCAGGTGCCCAAGCCCATCTCATCCCATAGTATTAATGAATTCCAGTTAAACTGGATGCTTTGTCATTACCTTATCTGCACCCAATAGGGCGAGTAAACTGTTGGTTATGTCTCCCTGGAGTGTGGCCACTTGCACACCAACTAAGTCCTTTACATTGACATGTATACACGTGACATCTTAGGAAGCCAAAAGATCCTCACAGAGCTGTCTATAAGAACTGGAAAGCAAACAAAGCAGGGAAAAGCAGAATTAAATAAAAGAGCTGTATGCTGTGTACCCTGGGGTACACAGATTTGAGAAAAATCTGCGGGATAGTAACCCCCTTGCCAACAAAATGAAAAAGACAAACAACTTGATATAAAAATGGGGACTTTTCTGGTGGTCTAGTGGTTAGGAATCTGCCTTCCAGTTCAGGGATGCAGGTTCACTCCCTGGTCAGGGAGCTAGGATTCCCCAACTAAGCACATGTGCCACACTAGAGAGCCTGCATGTAGCAATTACAGAGCCCATGAGCTCTGGAACCCATGGGCCACAACTAGAGAGAAGCCCCACAGCACAATGAAGAGCCACGCACTGCAACAAAGACCCAAAGCAGCCAAAAATAAATAAATATTAAAAAATTTTTTAAAGATACAACAAATATGTATGATAAATTTCATAAACAAAATCCCCAGTTAACAGACTGAACTCTATGTAATAGTTTTGCAACTTCAAAGGGAATGAGCCAAGACCCCATGGACCTGGGACTATTCATACAAACACATTTGAATGAGGGAAATGAAAGACTCCTTTTATTTCCTGAAAGGGAATACAAGTTTATTTAGTTAATAATAAAAATAAACAGGAGCAATTAAAATGCTTTTTTTCCCCCCCCTGAAATACATTAATGTTAAAACGTTAAGAAGCAGACCACTTAAGCTTACCTTTTGGCCTAGCTTAAAATGTGAACAGACTAAACTTGCTTATTATTAAAACAAAAGACGTTATTGACTGAGTTAAAAATAAAACTCAGCAATCTGTTGTTTAAACAAAACACATTTAGCACCACGTCAATCATAATAGGTAGGATGGGAGAGGACTGTCTAAGATTTAACCCACTTGAAGACTNGGGATAGTCCACTTTTCTCTTAACTGAACAAGGAGCTGGTGGTTCCTGGTGTGAAAACAATAGTGCTGGCAATCCCAGAAGATGATCTCTAATCTGTCTATAAGGCCAGCCTCTCTAAGGAGTCTGTGGTCCCGTGATGGAGGCTGGCTATCTGAGAATGTGACTTTGAGGGGTCCTGGGGCTCCATGCAGCTTTGAAGTTCCATCCTTTCACACCTTCCCTTTATGGACTAGTATTTGGTTCTCTGGCCCAGGTGCCCAAGCCCATCTCATCCCATAGTATTAATGAATTCCAGTTAAACTGGATGCTTTGTCATTACCTTATCTGCACCCAACAGGGCGAGTAAACTGTTGGTTATGTCTCCCTGGAGTGTGGCCACTTGCACACCAACTAAGTCCTTTACATTGACATGTATACACGTGACATCTTAGGAAGCCAAAAGATCCTCACAGAGCTGTCTATAAGAACTGGAAAGCAAACAAAGCAGGGAAAAGCAGAATTAAATAAAAGAGCTGTATGCTGTGTACCCTGGGGTACACAGATTTGAGAAAAATCTGCGGGATAGTAACCCCCTTGCCAACAAAATGAAAAAGACAAACAACTTGATATAAAAATGGGGACTTTTCTGGTGGTCTAGTGGTTAGGAATCTGCCTTCCAGTTCAGGGATGCAGGTTCACTCCCTGGTCAGGGAGCTAGGATTCCCCAACTAAGCACATGTGCCACACTAGAGAGCCTGCATGTAGCAATTACAGAGCCCATGAGCTCTGGAACCCATGGGCCACAACTAGAGAGAAGCCCCACAGCATAATGAAGAGCCACGCACTGCAACAAAGACCCAAAGCAGCCAAAAATAAATAAATATTAAAAAAAATTTTAATGATACAACAAATATGTATGATAAATTTCATAAAGAAGAAATAAGTCAAAATCCCCAGTTAACAGACTGAACTCTATGTAATAGTTTTGCAACTTCAAAGGGAATGAGCCAAGGCCCCATGGACCTGGGACTATTCATACAAACACATTTGAATGAGGGAAATGAAAGACTCCTTTTATTTCCTGNCAAGGAGATCCAACCAGTCCATCCTAAAGGAGATCAGTCCTGGGTGTTCTTTGAAAGGAATGATGCTAAAGCTGAAACTCCAGTACTTTGGCCACCTCATGAGAAGAGTTGACTCATTGGAAAAGACTGTGATGCTGGGAGGGATTGGGGCAGGAGGGAAGGGGATGACAGAGGATGAGATGGCTGGATGGCATCACCAACTCGATGGATGTGAATCTGAGTGAACTTCAGGAGTTGGTGATGGACAGGGAAACCTGGCAAGCTGCAATTCATGGGGTCGCAAAGAGTCGGACACGACTGAGTGACTGAACTGAACTGACATCATAGCTTACCTATCTGAAACTGATAATGGCTATAGTAAATAGTCATCAATAAAAATTTACTTGACATTTTTAGAAGTTGAAGGATCTTTTTATAGAGACATACTGGATAATTCATTATCGTTAAAATATGTTTTGTAGGAAAATGAGAACTCTTGCCTTTCCTTTTTCTCTTTTGACAGGATTTCTCTGGTCTGGGACAGAGACATTCAGAATCACTCTATAATTCTCTAATACTGAACCTGAGACTGAATCATCTTTTTTTTTTTTAATGTTGTTGTCGTTCAGTTGGTAAGTCGTGTCAGACTGCAACCCCAAGGACTGTGCCCACCAGGCTCCTCTGTCCATGGGATTTTCCAGGCAAGAATATTGGAGTGAGTTGCCATTTCCTTTCCCAGGGGATCTTCCTGGATCAGGGATTGAACCCGCGTCTCCTCCATTGGCAGGCAGATTCGTTACCGCTGAGCCAGCGGTGAAGCCCAAGCAACGGAAGAGTCACAGCGTTCAGTGATCTGTGTTTGAGACAGGACTTTTGTTTCTGATCAGTCCAATCAACTTTCCTTTGTTGATATCTGGAGATGTATTTGGTGTGGATTGGAGCACTCTCTTGGTTGAGTCACAGAAGAGCAATGGGAAGAAAGAGAGCCGAGAAGGATCAGCGTATCTCCTTTTTCGTATCAGTCAGGAGGGAGAGAGGAGGTTGTCAGCCAGGCAGGTGGCTGTGCACCTGGGGACTTTTTAGCACATGACTTCCCTGAACCTCTCTGCGCTTCTTTTCTTCTCTGTGTTTTTGTCCATCGTTTGTAGCCCCGAGGCCCTGAAAGTGTTAGAAAGTAGGTGTTAATTAGTAAGAAGGTAGCAATAAAGGAGTGAAACTGAAATACAGGGCTGTCTGTGGTGTTACAACATGTGAAACCACCTTTATTTCCTTTGATTTGTAATTAATATCTTTATTTCCAGTCAGGTTACCCTCAACTTCGTTGTTTTCCCTAGATTGATTGACTCATCATGTTCTTAGGTTGCCCCTGGCACCACAACAGTTTGACTGTTGACTTAGGTTGTGAGTAATGCCTTCAGTGACTGCCAGTCAGCACCAGGGAGGGATTAATGTAATAGAATGCGATTATTCAGTACTGCCGAGTGATGAACACCCAGCCCTGTGTCCAGTGGCCATAGTAGGTGCTCAGTAAGAGGCTGAGTGAGTTAACCATCTAAAGCCAGCAGGACATTCAAGATGATTAAGACCTTCTCCCCAGACCACTTATTAAATGAATACCTGGGAACCTTCTCTTATCTTTGTGGAAACAAACAGTACATGGAAAGTCAACCCCAATTGCTTTTTACAGTGAGACAATCTCAGTGCGACTGGAAGAGGAGAGTCTTCTCTCTGTACTTATTGGATAGATATTCTCTGGCAAAAAGGAGATTCATACTCAACAAGACCATTGGAAGACCTTAGCATAATCATCTCCTGGTCCATAAAAATAAGTATTATTATTTCCATATAGATAAGGAATAAAGCACAGGAGATATTACTTGTCTGGTATCCCTCAATAAAGCAAAACATAATTGAATGCCAGGTTTTTCTAATTCTAATTATGAATTTATCACCTCAGTCTGTCTTTCATTTGGCTTTTTGGTTTCTTTTAATTTTCTTTAAAATGTTAATTAAATTATGTTCTTCCTACCTGAACATCAAGATAATTGGCTTATAAGAGCTCCCAGTGTGCGAGTATCACCACAAATTTCACCCGTGGTCTTTTTTTTTTTTTT
>SJYW01045891.1:354585-384895 GCA_006410735.1 Raphicerus campestris | reverse complement strand
GGGGGGGGGTGAACTCACTCTAATTAAAAGAAACGTTGAGATCTCTATATACATGTATCTATATCTATAGATCTCTCTATACTCAAGTACAATGAAAACAAACTCAGTGGTTAGATTTGAAAGTTTTCTTGTCTTTCTCTGGATACCTCCTAGGGGATTAGCCCAGAAAAGCCCACTTGAGAGTTTAGAAAGATATTTCCACTGAGACAAACCTCATTTTAGTCAAGCCAACTTACCCACTCTGGCAGACTGGCTAAATACTCACCAAATCCATGAATTCCTCCTTCCTGGCATACAGGCTAATTAAATTTCCCAGCCACCCTTGCAACTACAAGTGTCCAAGAGACTGAATGAAGGCAGAAGTGACATATGCCACTTCCAGGTCTGAACCATAAAACCTTTCCAGGAATGATCCTGCATTGTCTTTCCCAAGTCAGTGGCCGAGGACTTGGAGTTAGGAAGGGGCTAAAAGATGGAAGATGCCTGGTCCCTGAATGACCACATGGAAGACTGTCAATCAAAAACACTACAGCAGACCTCAGGTAAGCAAGAAAAATGAGAATTAGGGACTTCTGCTTAAAGCAGTTGGACTAACCTGACTAAGGTCCGTCTAGTCAACGCTATGGTTTTTCCAGTAGTCATGTATGGGTGTGAGAGTTGGACTGTGAAGAAGGCTGAGTGCCAAAGAATTGATGCTTTGGAACTGTGGTGTTGGAGAAGACTCTTGAGAGTCCCTTGGACTGCAAGGAGATCCAACCAGTCCATCCTGAAGATCAGCCCTGGGATTTCTTTGGAAGGAATGATGATAAAGCTGAAACTCCAGTACTTTGGCCACCTCACGTGAAGAGTTGACGCACTGGAAAAAGACTCTGATACTGGGAGGGATTGGGGGCAGGAGAAGAAGGGGATGACAGAGGATATGGCTGGATGGCATCACTGACTCGATGGACGTGAATCTGAGTGAACTCTGGGAGTTGGTGATGGACAGGGAGGCCTGGTGTGCTGCAATTCATGGGGTTGCAAAGAGACGGACATGACTGAGCAACTGAACTGAACTNCATGAATCTGCGTGAACTCCGGGAGTTGGTGATGGACAGGGAGGCCTGGTGTGCTGCAATTCATGGGGTTGCAAAGAGACGGACACGACTGAGCAACTGAACTGAACTGAACTGACTCAACTAGTACTAAAGTCTCCTATTCAATCACTTGACCCTGCATATTTTTTCTCATTCAATCCTCACAATACCTCTATGAGATAAGAACTATTATCCCTATTAAAAATAAGGAAACATGGGCTAAGAGANGACGGACATGACTGAGCAACTGAACTGAACTGAACTGACTCAACTAGTACTAAAGTCTCCTATTCAATCACTTGACCCTTGCATATTTTTTCTCATTCAATCCTCACAATACCTCTATGAGATAAGAACTATTATCCCTATTAAAAATAAGGAAACATGGGCTAAGAGAATTTAACTGCTTTCTTAAGTGTAACTTGACAAGTTGGTTTAGTGAGAGTGGCTCAGTTCAGTGGGAGTTTCTTGTGGACTTTATCAGATCAATTTGCCAGTAGCCATCCAGAAAAAAAAAAAAAAAAAAAAAGAAGATCTTTTTTGTTTTTCTTGCATTTGGATTCACAAAGCTTAAGAGCAGAAGATCTGGGTTCAAATCCAGGTAGGCCCACGTCCAAAGATTCTACCCTTGACCACCCTCACAAATTAATATATATATTTTTAAAATCTCAAACCTATGGGCATAAACCCATAAATAATCGGAATCTCTCAGTGTACCTAAGTAATTAGCTTAAGTACTAAGGTTAACTACTAGGCTTTCTTGGTTGGTTTAAGATTAATAAATTATCAACAAAATTGGATTACTTCCCCACAGCTTAGAAAATCCTGACTGAGTGCTCTGGCAGAGCACTGTGCTGGGCCATGCATATCACTAGCTGGAGGAATGGACAGAAGGGGTCTCTCACCCTCCTTTCTCTTCTAATTTCTCAGACTCTTTAAATAATGAAAGGACAAAAAATTAGTTTTAGATTCCTGCTCAGTGCACAGGAAGGCGCTATCTCCTCTTTTTTAAAAAAAATAATTATTTATTTGGCTGCCTCAAGTCTTAGTTGCAGTACACTGGACCTTTGTTGCACCATGTAGAATCTTTCATTGAGGGGCACAGATTTTCTAGCTGTGGTGAGTGTGGGCTCCTGAGCACATGGGCTCAGTAACTGCACAGCACGTGGGACTTTAGTTCCCCAGTCAGAGATGAAACCTGCGGCCCCTGCTTAGCAAGGTGAACTGTTAACCATGAGGCCACCAGGGAAGTCTCAATGTTTCCTTTTATTTATTTTTAAAAACTAATTTATTTATTTTTAAAACTATTTTATTTATTTTAACTTGGAGGCTAATTACATTACAATATCGTGGTGGTTTTTGCCATACACTGACATGAATCAGCCACCGGTGTACATGTGCCCCCATCCCATACCCCCCTCCCACCTCCCTCCCCATCCCATCCCTCTAGGCTGTCCCAGTGCACCAGCTTTGGGTGCCTTGTTTCATGCATAGAACTTGGACTGATCAATGTATACTACCATTTCACATATGGTAGTATACATATTTCAATGCTATTTTCTCAAATCATCCCACCCTCACCTTCTCCCAGAGTCCAAAAGTCTGTTCTTTATATCTGTGTCTCTTTTGCTGTCTCGCATATAGGGTTATTGTTACCATCTTTCTAAATTCCACATATATGCATTAATATACTGTATTGGTGTTTTTCTTTCTGACTTACTTCACTCTGTATAATAGGCTCCAGTTTCATCCACCTCATTAGAACTGATTCAAATGTGTTCTTTTTGACAGCTGAGTAATATTTCACTGTGTATTTGTACCACAACTTTCTTATCCATTCATCTGCCAATGGAAATCTAGGTTGCTTCCATGTCCTGGCTATTGTAAACAGTGCTGTGACCAATATTTCCTTTTAAAATGCAAGTCAAATAAAGACAGAAAAAGAGAGGGCAGGTAGAAAAAACTCTTTACTTATGGAAGATTTAAAAACTCAGATTTCCTAGTCTTTTTAATAGAATAAAATCAACAGGCCAGTCAACGGTCATAAACATCTTCCTTTTAGCTGGAAACCTAGGGTTAATTTCTTCCACTATGTACTGGCACACATTAATTTCACGCAAACACACGCTCACACAACTTCTCTGTCAGGTCCTCAGCAGCATAAGGCGTGCTGAAGAAAATATGGAAGTGTCTGTAGGTGGGGAGGCACTCCCTGCTGGAGTTACAGCACAACAGATGTGGTCCTTTACCACAAAGGTGCTGCCCATCTGTCCAAAACTAAGGTGGAGGGACACAGGTAGCAGATCTCCCAAAACCCCTGTGACAAGCCTTCCTTCCGAGTGGTGCCCATTCCAGGACTTCAGAGGCACTGGGCTAGCAGAAGTTACATTTTCAGCTGTGGCCAAAGTTTTGGGGTTACTCACAGTAGAGATGAGAGATCAAATTGCCAACATTCATTGGATCACAGAGAAAACAAGGGGTTTCCAGAAAAACATCTGCTTCTGCTTCACTGACTCCACTAAAGCCTTTGAGTGTGTGGATCACAACAATCTGGAAAATTCTTAAAGAGATGGAAATACCAGACCACCTTACCTGACTCCTGAGAAAAACATACGTGGGTCAAGAAGCAACAGTTAGAACTGAACATGGAACAATGGACTAGTTCAAATGGGAAAGGAGTATGATGAGACTGTACATTGTTTCTTTCCTGCTTATTTAACTTAGAAAGTGAAGAGGAACTAAACAGCCTCTTGATGGGGGTGAAAGAGGAAAGTAAAAAAAAGCTGGCTTGAAACTCAACATTAAGAAAAAAAAGATCATGCCATCCAGTATTTTCTTGGGCTCCAAAATCACTGCAGATGGTGACTGCAGCCAACAAATTGGAAGACACTTGCTTCTTGGAAGAAAAGCTATCACAAACCTAGACAGCATATTCAAAAGCAGAGACATCACTTTGCTGACAAAGATCCATATAGTCAAAGCTATGGTTTTTCCAGTAGTCATGTACAGATGTAAGAGTTGGACTGTAAAGAAGGCTGAGCTGAAGAATTGATGCTTTCAAATTGTGGGGCTGTTGAGAGACACTTGGACTGCAAGGTCAAACCAATCAATCCTAAAGGAAATCAACCCTGAACATTAATTAATTGGAAGGACTGATTCTGAAGCTCCGATACTTTGGTCACCTGATTGCAAAGGGCCGACTCATTAGAAAAGACCCTGATGCTGGGAAAGATGGATGGTAGGAGGAGAAGGGGGTGACAGAGGGTAAGATGGTTGGATGGCATCATCAACTCAACGGACATGAATTTGAGCAAACTCCAGCAGATAGTGAAGGACAGGAAAGCATGGCATGCCGCAGTCGATGGAACCGCAAAGAGTAAGATATGACTGAGCAAATGAATAATGACAAACGGTAGAGATGATTAAAGATCATCTTCCACACCTCTCCCAGGTGATGGGAGATGTCTCTATGCCAAAAGCACTTGTTTCACTTCTCCCTACTAACTATAAACATTTTCTACAGTTTTATTTCACCACATAACTCTTATAAATGACTATGCATTACAGCTCTTTTTATGTGTAGTATCCATGAAGAGAACATTGGATGGTGAGTAAAGTAATGGGCCCAGGTCTAGATTCCATGGCCAGGGCATTAAAATGTATCACTGAACTTCATTTTTCATGCTTGCAAATTAGAAATATCCTATTTTCCCTAGATCCAGTGAAGAGCTGAATGCACCAAAATTCTACACATATAGAAAAGGGGTTTCTTGGCCATTTTTTATGTGAGACTCCTTCTATCAACTGGGAAAAGACGGGCTTGATAAATTGTCACTAGAGTTCTTTTTTTCCCCCATGTTCTAGTAACATTTAATTCAAAAAAGTAGGCAGCTGAGCCCTGGGCCATAGTTTGGCAGCACCTGGTCTGTAATACCCAAAAAGGCTTCCTATATTGCCTTTAAGTGCACAGTTCAGCAGTGTTCAGTATATGCACACTGTTATGAAACAGATCTCCAGAACTTTCTCATCTTGCAGAAGGGAAACCATCTATCCATTCAACAACAATCTGTTTCTCCCCACAGCTCCTGGTAATCACCATTCTACTTTCTGTCTCTGAGAATATGACTAATTACGATCCCTCATATAAGTGGGATTGTATAGTATTTACTCTTCTGTGTGACTAGAATTCTTAGCAACAATACTGTAAGGATTAGAACCATTTTTTGCCCAAAGATCATTTTTATAAATTACAACAAGGGGAGAAAAGCATGAGATGTTCTGCACATGTTTCACAAGTTGTTCTATATCAGGATCACTGTAATATGTCTGTAAGACAAGAGGGGTGCTTGCAAGGTGCAAGATGGGATGACTCATAAGTACATCATAAAATCAATTCAGTGGGTGACAATCTTTGAAAAAGAAGAAAAGAACAGAGCAATAGAATAGACTATGTGAAATACACCATAACGAAATGCACATTACAACTGCTGTTTTGTGCAACTGGATGGTGAAATAAAATACGCTTTTTCCTATAGATCAAGGTTGAAAATTTTGAAATCCTTTGTAATAGAGACTATAAGAACCATGTGTCTTAGTCCAAAATGAGACAGGGAATTTGGAGTTGGATGTCATCACTGTCAATCAGGGCTGTAAATCACTAAGATTTTGGGAATGTTTGTTAATGCAGCAGAACAGCCTGCTTTGATATAGACACAAAAGGAATAAGGAACACGAGCTTGGTATTTGTCTACGAAAGGATTTTGTGCTGGTGGGCATTTCAGGTGGGGATGCCTGAGTCTTGCTACTCAAAATGTAGCAACAGACCAGCAGCAGCCGTATCACCGAGAATGTGTTAGAACTACAGACTCCTGGGCTCTATTCTAGACCTACGACCCAGACTCCGTACTTTAACAAATCACTGAATCCAGACTGACTCAGATGAATGTTAGAGTTTGAGATGCAGCCATCTAGCAGTTTTTGACAACAAAGAAGCACAAAGTATGAACTAAAAATTAGTAGTAAATACTACCTAAATTACAAATTGGTTGTGAGACTAGTAAAAACGAATAGAATACAGGCCATATAGATAAACTGACCCTTTAAATAGGTGATGTCGAATGTCACAGTATAAATTTGGTCATAATAAGACTGTAAAGGCCAAAGAAATGTTTTGTACTATAATCTGGATTAGAGAAAGAACTTTCAGTCCTATGCGTCCCATTTTCAAGATGTGTCTCACCGTAACTGGTTCTGTTGCTTGTCTGTTTTCTATCTCACACTGCCCATTCCCTGGGCACCCTTGGTTCTCAGGATACACTCTTACCTCTTGGGGTTGCTGGTACTGAGAGGCCATCAGAAGGAAAGCTCGTTGGGCCTGGAAAGCACTATGCACCATTTCTGCCTGGCAACAAAAACAAAAAGGGAACAGTTCAATTGTGTGAGTGCCTGCACAGAGACTTACCATATGATCCAGTCCCATCTCTAGGTATATATCCAAGAAAAATGAAAATGCCTATCCACACAAAAAAACTTGAAAATAAATGCTCACAGCATCATTATTCATAATAGCCAGAGAGCAGAAAGAACCAGAATGTCCATCAACTGATGAATGGATACACAAAATGTGATATATCCATGACAATGGAATATTACGCTGCAATAGAAAGAAATGAAGTGCTGATCCATGCTACAACATGGGGGGAACCTTGAAAACATTATGCTGAGCGAATGAAGCCAGTCACAAAAGACCACATTTGTATGATTCCATTTATATGAAATGTCCAGAATAAGCACATCTACAGAGAGAAAGTAGATTAGTGGTTGCCAGGGGCTGGCGGGAGGGAGGAATGGGCAGTGACTGCCAATGAGCATGGAGCTTCTTTCAGGGGCAATGAAAAAAATGTTCCAGAGTTAGACAGTGGTGATGGTTTCACAACGTGGTGAATATACTGAGGATCACCAAATCATATACTTTAAAAGAGTGAATGTTATGATATGTGAAGTATATCTCAATGAAGCTATTAAAAATATCTTTGAGCCTCAAAGTGTAATTATTTTCCAAAGGGTGTCTCTTCTATCCTCTTTCATACTCCAGTTTGTTCTGGAGTTTGTTCTTGATAATGGAAAGAAAATTGTCCCTTAAGCCATCCCCATAAAGATATGGGACTTTCCTGATGGCCCAGTGGCTAAGACTCTGTGCTCCCAATGCAGAAGATTCAGGTTTGATCCCTGGTTGGGGAACTAGATCCCACATCTAGTTCCCATGCTGCAACTCAAGATTTGCATGTCACAACTAAGACCTGGTACAGCCAAATAAATGAACAAAAATAAGTATTTAAGATATGCTCACCGAGCAACAGTAGTTGCTACGACTGTTCAGTTAGATGACTCTGCAGGAGACTTCAGATCTACCTGGACTCAACACCCTAAAAGGAGCTGAGCAGGAGGGAAAGTCTTCAAATATACGGTACCATATTCTCTCATCCTTGCCATCTACTCACTCTTAACTAGTTGATTAATTCTTTAATTTTTTTAAATTCAAAAAGTTACAGAAGAGTATCAAGAAGAAAATAATTCCAAATGTTTATATCACACACAATTAGTTTTTAAGAAAAGTCATACAGTTGTTTTCATAAGACAAAGCACAATGATTCAGAATATTTGTTTAAATGCCATGTTACAAAGATCAAAAAAATTTTTTAAATACCTCAAAACCTAGAAATAAACATTATTAATACAAGATGAACATCACAGCATCCACCTTTAAAAATCCATATGCAGACAGACATTGGTAAAATGGGGCCATACCTTAAGTACTATTTTTTTAAATGAAAGTACAAATTTTCCTTATAATTGAATACTAAAGATGAAAGAAAAAGAACTGACAAGCTTCAAATAAAAGTTTCTGCACTATAGTTATTACGAATCATTCTAAATGATCTAAATGATCATTCTGGACTTCCCTGGTGGCTCAGTGATAAAGAACCCGCCTGTCAATGTGGGAGATGCAGGTTTGATCGCTGGGTTGGAAAGATCCCCTGGAGAAGGAAATGGCAACCCACTCCAGTATTCTTGCCTGGAGAATTCCATGGACAGAGGAGCCTGGAGGCTACAGTCCGTGGGGTTGCAAAGAGTTGGACACAACTTAGCAGTTGAGCATGCACACAATTGATCATTCTAAGATAAAAATATAAAATATTAAGAGACTGGAATACTTATGTATTTATATTTTAAATGACATACTGTAATTTTAGATGATACTAATTGACTCCTTGTTGGGAAAGACAAGAACACAGGCCTTTCCCAGTTCTTTCTACCTCTGGTCTCCATTTTTAATTTTGTTTTAGTTATTATTCTTACTGTAAGGCTAATCCCATAGCTACTGAGAATTACTACTACATTTAGACATACCTAGTGGTTCTCACCATTTGTTTTACCATGACTTCTCCATTTCTGAGGTTTTGGTTTTTTTCTGGCTAGACTCCCATTATCAAGCATGTTCCTCAAAAAAGGTCTCAAAGTTGCTTAAGTTCTTCAGTCTGAAGCATGCCTCCCTGCTGTCTATATATTTTAACAACATCTTGGCTAGATATAACATCCTTGGGTCTCTCTCTCACCATATGCAGAAAGGATAGTAGTGAATATGGCAATGCGCAAATCTAAGCCAGCTTGACGTTTTTCTCCTTTGTAGGAAACTGACTTTTCTATTCTGACACCTGAAGAATGATTTCTTTATCCTTGAAGCTTAACAACTTAACTAAGTTATGTCTGGATTTTGAGCATTCTGTGTTATATTTCTTGGAATAGATTTGGTCCTTTCATTTATGGTAAATTTTCTTACACAACTTTATCTTTCAAAATATGTTTTGTTCAACGATTATCTTCATACTGTATAATATTTGAATGATTTCATATCTTTTAGATTCTCTCTGCCCTTCATTTCCTTATCTGTCATCTGTAATTATTGTGATTATATCAATACTTTTCTCTATTGCTGATAAACGGATATTCAGTAGGGTCTCATATACATTAACATTTCTAATTTATATTTCATTTCTGTATTAATGATTTTGATTTTGATTCATTAGACTTCAATTTCCCTTTTTATTTCATTCTTATTGTTCTATNATATCAATACTTTTCTCTATTGCTGATAAACGGATATTCAGTAGGGTCTCATATACATTAACATTTCTAATTTATATTTCATTTCTGTATTAATGATTTTGATTTTGATTCATTAGACTTCAATTTCCCTTTTTATTTCATTCTTATTGTTCTATCACCTTAAGCTATGCTGTGTGCTCACTCAGTCACGTCTAACTCATTACAACTCCACAGACTGTAACCCACCTGACTCCTCTGTCCATGGAATTTTCCAGGCAAGAAAACTGCAGCAGATTGCTATTTCCTTCTCCAGGGGATCTTCCAGACCTACGGATTGAACCTGTATCTCTTGCATCTCCTGCACTAGCAGGTGGATTCTTACCACTGCACCATCTGGGAAGCCCCTGAAAAATATTTTTAAAATATGCTGCTGCTGCTTCTGCTAAGTCGCTTCAGTCATGTCCGACTCTGTGCGACCCCATAGACGGCAGCCCACCAGGCTCCTCCATCCCTGGGATTCTCCAGGCAAGAACATTGGAGTGGGTTGCCATTTCCTTCTCCAATGCATGAAAGTGAAAAGAAAAAGTGAAGCTGCTCAGTCATGTCCGACTCTTTGCAACTCCATGGACTGCAGCCTACCAAGGTCCTCTCTCCATGGGATTTTCCAGGCAAGAGTACTGGAGTGGGGTGCGACTGCCTACTCTGAAAAATATGCTAATACTCTTAATAAGTTTTAAGAGTCTAAGTCACACTCTGATTAAGCCATAGCGAGAAATCTGTTTCTGCTCACTGTCTCATTTCCTCTGAGGGCAAGCCCGTGACTTGCCTTTGCCTGCTCTGTTCCTCTCTGACACACCATGTCTAGTAACCCCGTGGGTGATTCCTTGAGCATTTTGCCACCTTACTGGAGACTGGTTTATTTTCCACTTCAAGCAAAAGTGTTCTTCCTAATCTCCTAGGGCCTGATGGAATAGGAGACAGGCAAAGGGAATGCTTAACTTTTCTCATTTCTCATCCAAGGGTGTTTTCCCCCCTTACTGACAAGAAAATGCTTAAAATAAAACCAAGATTTGCAGATCATTTACATTTAGAATGACAAATTCATCATCATAAACATAACAGATTAAATCTTATGAATATTTACATCAGGGTATATTTTCCTTTTTGGAGTACACCATCTCCTCTTTGTCCTGGCAGTCTGAGTACTGGGATTATGTTGCTCAAAAATCTCAAATTTTGGATATTCCTTAGGGAAATAGAGGATTTTCAAATTTTAGTGTCCTGGAGACCATTATGACCTTCTGAACATGAAGCTCAAGAGTGGCATGAACCCATACAGCAAAACATTATTTTCAGTGGTTCAGAGGACTTCTGTCAGTCCCTAATAACCACGTTTCCAAATAGAAGCTTATAAAATAAAACTTCCCATGGCTTAGACATAAATAAAAGAACTGCACTTCTCCCACAATGATGATACAGAAGTATGGTCCTCATCTACGACAAGCCTTGTGGAGTCAGCTGAATCACAGTTGCTGTGGGAACAGTAATTTGGGATTGCCTGACTTCTACAGTTAAAATTGTAGCTCAGAGGTGGCATTAACAATATTTTTGTAGTTATCCCAACATGACCACTATCACTGCCCTTTTTTAAAATTTTTCTGAGCAACAACATTTAGCTCTTTGTTAACAGAACAATTTTCTGGCAGGTCTGATTAGGTGAAGATGGCCAATTTCATTAATTAGTCTCTCCATCCACATGGTCTTTCATTCAACAACAGCGGTGGAGGTTGGAGGACAGAAAGGCTGCATATTTAGCTATCTGCTTCCACTCTCCCTTTTGATGTGCTTATGTAGACAAATCTTTCTGAGGATTCAGCTGTGTACCTCTTCCGGCTCCCTGGAAATCTGGGCGTGACTAGCAGACTCTAAACTACATTCATTTTAAATCTAATCCATTCACATTTCAAAGAATTTTTATTTCATCTTTGAGGCATTCTGATCCATCTGCTTCTTACTTCTGGAAAGTTCCATGAGTCCCCTCAACCAGACAGCATCAGAAACAATTCCTCTGAACCTGCTGAGTTCTGATAACTCGAAAGGAAGAATTTGGCTCACTCAGGCCGTTCAAAACATTGTGAAAGAAAAAGTCCAACGTAGGGATTTTCAGTAACGACAAATAATTGAGGGTTTTTGCTGAGTTTGTTCATCACACGTGTGCCAGGCTCAGAGCGCTTCAGTGACCTTTGTGGGTATACATGCACATCTATCTGCCTGTGAGCATGTGTGTGCAGAGAGGAAAGGGACAGTGTTGGTAAGAGGCAAAGTTGTGCATTTTGCTTGGATTCTATCAATTTTCACTTAGGTGACTGGAATTCTTGGACAGACTGGTTGGGGTACAATCTTGACCTGTGATCTGAGGGGAAAGAGTAGGAGAATGAATTTCAGTCATCAGTTTAAAGCAAGCCTCAGGATAAACAGACACCAGTTAATATGACTTATTTTCATCTACTCCACCTGAGAGAGAAATGGCTCCCTGGGGAAGCCCAATTGGTCTCTGAACACCCATTAAAGCTTTGCATTATTTCACTGGGAAATCTGTAGGCCACAAAGCACCATGTGGATGATAAAATGAGCAAGGTGCAACTGGGAGAGAGGGCACAGGTAAGACTTGGAGGAGATGCAAAAAGCATCCAGCTAGGATGCCTGTGCTGAAGATATTTCCAGATCTTATGACTGTATCAGCCCTCTTCTTGGGAACCAGACAGCAAAGGGAAGGGGGTCCTCTTTCTCTGACTGAAGGTCAAGGTAATGGGCATCTGCTCATCAGGTGCAATTTGGGGGCTCTAGGAAGGTCACCATCAACACCACCTTCACATTCCTCCCCAATGAGTCTGCCAAAGTCCCATGTTTTATAATTAGAGGTGCTGTGTTTTTAGATCTGATTCCTTAGGACCCTTTAATCTATCCTAACGGTGAAATCTCTTGAGTTTCATCCAACAAAAAGGTAAAAGAGAACCCGACAGATGAAAGCAAGGCAGGAAGATGAGCCAACAAAAAGAGGTGATAGGATGCCAAAGCCAAGTTTCACCCACTTCACGATTTTGCTTAAAACAATATTGAAGATGCTTAATCTTACAGACATGAACATAAGACCCAACCCTACAAAGTCAGGTTATCAAAGCCGTCTGGGTTGACATAGAGAGCCATGAAGAAGGCTGACACCAGCATTTCTCAACTGGTTTGCATTAAGTTTGCATTACAGTCACCTGGTGAAAGAATGTGAAAGTCGCTCAGTCAAGTCTGACTCTTTGCAACCCCATGGACTGTAGCCCCCAGGTTCCCCTGTCCACGGGATTCTCCAGGCAAGATTTCTGGAGTGGGTAGCCTTTCCCTTCTCCAGGGGATCTTCCCAATTCAGGGACTGAACACAGGTCTCCCGCATTGCTGGCAGATTCTTTACCAGCTGAGTCACATAGTCACCTGGAGGCTCTGTTAAAACAAAGATTGTCATGATTCACCCCCAGGGTTTCAGATTCAGTAGCTTTGGGTGGGCCCAAGAATTCACATTTTTAATGAATTCTCTAACAAATAGTGGATGCTATAATCACTTAATTAAGTTTCAGGAGAGTTTCTGTTGATTCTTTTGAACTTTCTACATAGATGAAGGTCATGTCATCTGTGATAAAAGACAGTTTTATATCTTCCTTCCCAGTCGGGGTGCATTTTAATTCCTTTTCTCACCTATTTGCATTGGCAAAAATTTCTAGTTTGATGTTAAAAATGATTGGTGAGAGGGGACATCCTTGCATTGCACCTGATCTCTGATATTCTCACCATTAAATACGATGTTAGTTCTCAGTTTCTTGTCATTGTAAGAAAACTCCATAAACTAGGAAAAGAAGGAAACTTTTAAATCGAGAAAGTTTCCCTCTAGTCCTAGTCTATGTAGTTTTTATCATGAATAGGTGTTGAAAGTGAAAGTGAAAGTCACTCACTTGGGTCTGACTCCTTGCAACCCCATGAACTGCAGCACACCAGGCCTTTCTGTCCATCACCAACTCCCAGAGTTCACTCAAACTCATGTCCATTGAGTCGGTGATGTAATCACCGACCATCTCATCCTCTGTCGTCCCCTTCTCCTTCTGCCTTCAATCCTTCTCAGCATAGGGTCTTTTCAAATGAGTCAGCTCTTTGCATCAGGTGGCCAAAGTACTGGAGTTTCAGCTTCAACATCAGTCCTTCCAACGAACATTCACGACTGATCTCCTTTAGGATGGACTGGTTGGATCTCCTTGCTGTCCAAGGGACTCTCAAGAGTCTTCTCCAACACCACAGTTCAAAAGCATCAATTCTTCGGCACTCAGCTTTCTTCATAGCCCAACTCTCACATCCATACATGATCACTGGAAAAACCACAGCCTTGACTAGATGGACCTTTATTGGCAAAGTAATGTCTCTGCTTTTTAATATGCTATCTAGGTTGGTCATAACTTTTCTTCCAAGGAGTAAGCATCTTTTAATTTCATGGCTGCAATCACCATCTGCAATGATTTTGGAGCCCCCCAAAATAAAGTCAGCCACTGTTTCCACTGTTTCTCCATCTATTTGCNTTCCCTTCTCCAGCAGATATTCCCAACCCAAGTATCAAACCCAGGTCTCTCACACTGCAGGTGGATTCTTTACCAGCTGAGCCAGAAGGGAAGCTCAAGAATACTGGAGTGGGTAGTCTATCCCTTCTCCAGCGGATCTTCCCAACAAAGAATTTGTTTTTGTTGTTAGTTGCTGACAACTATGTGTCAGCATAGTGTCTGACCCTATGTTACCCCAGGGACTATAGCCCTCTAGGCTCCTCTGTCCATGGGATTTCCCAGGCAAAATTACTGGAGTGGGTTGCCATTTCCTTCTCCAGGGGATCTTCCCAAGCCAGGGATCAAACCCGAGTATCCTGCATTGCAGGCAGATTATTTATCGCTGGACCACCAGGGAACAGGTGCTGGATTTTGTCAAATGCTTTCCCTGCATCTATTGATATGATCATGTGATTTTTTTTTTCTGATGATGTGACAGATTACATGAATTGATTTTGAATGTTGAACCAACCCTGCACACTTGGGGGGAAAAAAATCCAACTTGATCATGGTATATAATTCTTTTTTATACTTTTTTAGATTTAATTAATATTTTGCTGAGGATTTTTGCATCTATGTTCACAGAAATAAAGGTTTGTAGTTTTCTTATAATGTCTTTGTTTTATTTTGGTAGTAGGGTAATGCTAGGGCCTTACTAAGAACCCAGTGCTCTGGCTTATTTCAAAATGCTTCTTTTTGCCCTCCACCTGCCAAAAGCCCAAGCAGATTTTTCTCCAGGATTTACTGTGGGAACCTAGTTGAGCTGTTAGAGGTAAATCTCAAAATATTGAATGGGTTCCCCCCGAGTTCTTAACTCTGAGTTGTCTGCATTGAGCTTCCAACAATTTGCCAATTATAATTCAGGTTTTTCTACCTCAACAAATACTCCAATACTTTAGCCACCTGACATGAAGAGCTGACACGCTAGAAAAGCCCTTGATGCTGGGAAGGATTGTGGACAGGAGGAGAAAAGGGCAGCAGAGGATGAGATGGTTGGATGGCATCTTCAACTCAGTGAACATGAGTCTGAGCAAATTCCAGGAGATAGTGAAGGGCAGAGGAGCCTGGTGTGCTGCAGTCCATGGGGTCGCAAAGAGTCAGATACAGCTTAGCGACTGAACAACAACTGGTTCCCTTGACAGTTTCACTCACGAGTCTCTGCTCCATTAAGCCCAAACTTCACCTGTTTCTTTGGTCTTCAGGACAGCAGTTTTCCCTGTGTCCTCCTTTAAGGACCCAACAAGAGTTGCTTTTCCAGAGTTCAGCTTTTTCCTTGTTATTTGGATGGAGTGGTGACTTCCAGGCTCTTTACATGCAGAACCAGAAACTAAAAGTCCTTCTTCCACTTCTTTTTTATTTTTTCAAGAAATAACTGCTCAGTCACTCATTCAAGTCATGTCTGACTCTTTGTGACCCCATGGACTGTAGCCACCACGCTCCTCTGTCCATGGGATTCTCCAGGCAAGAACACTGGAAAGGGCTGCCATTTCTTTCTCCAAGAAATAACTATTTATTTATAAAGAGATATCAGTTCACTAATATCTTAAGAGTTTTAAAAATGTTTCTATTACACTGCTGTTCAGTTCGGTTCAGTTGCTCAGTCGTGTCCGACTCTTTGCAACCCCATGAGTTGCAGCACGCCGGGCCTCCCTGTTCATCACCATCTCTCGGAGTTCACTCAGACTTACGGCCATCGAGTCTGTGATGCCATCCAGCCATCTCATCCTTGGTTGTCCCCTTCTCCTCCTGCCCCCGACCCCTCCCAGCATCAGAGTCTTTTCCAATGAGTCAACTCTTCGCATGAGGTGGCCAAAGTATTAGAGTTTCAGCTTTAGCATCATTCCATCCAAAGAAATCCCAGGGCTGATCTCCTTCAGAATGGACTGGTTGGATCTCCTTGCAGTGCAAGAGACTCTCAAGAGTCTTCTCCAACACCACAGTTCAACAGCATCAATTCTTTAGCACTCAGCCTTCTTCACAGTCCAACTCTCACATCCATACATGACTACTGGAAAAACCATAGCCTTGACTAGACGGACTTTAGTCGGCAAAGTAATGTCTCTGTTTTTGAAAATACTGTCTAGGTTGGTCATAACACTGCTGTAATTTTCTGAAATTCCTACACTTTACAAATCAAAAGCTTTCTATTTTTAGCTATTTTGAAATAACTGTAGGTCCACAGGAAGTGAAAGGACAGTACAGAAAGGTGCTGTGCTCTCAGCAGCCACTTTACTCCACTGTGTGTGTGTGTGTGTGTGTGTGAGTTGCTCAGCTGTGTCTGACTCTTTGCAGCCCCATGGACTGTGGCCCTCCAGGTTCCTCTGTCCATGGGATTCTCCAGGGAAGAATATTGGAGTGGGTTGCTGTTCCTTTCTCCAGGGGGTCTTCCCCACCCAGGAATCAAACCTGGGTCTCCTACATTGCAGGCAGATTCTTTACCTTCTGAGCCACCAGGGAAGTCCTAAGCTACTTCACTAGTTATGTCTTACTTAAATATAGTACAACATCAAAACCAGGGAACTGACATTGGTATGAACTTTCTGCTTCTTTTTCAAAGGAGAAAAAAAGTATTCTGTTTCCATTTTCAGACATTTTGGAACTTCCATCCCAACTTCATCCTTGTGATGACAGAGCATTTCCCCATTACCTGCCTTGTAATATATGCATATTGGATTATGGAATTGGAGTTGGGGGTGGTTATGAACACTATGCGAGAGGGGCTTAGGGGCATTATCTGGTGGAAAGGATGGTGGGATTGTGCTGACAGGGCCTCACTAAGAGACTCAATGATAAACACTCTATTCTTCCTTGGACCGTTTCAGTTTAAAATAGAAAAGTTCTCTGAAGAAGCTTTTATCCTATCAGTGCATGAGAGTTTTATTCTTTGTGCTTATGATTGTTATTTTTATCATATTTATCTGGGGATGCTTGAAGGGGACTAAAGCAACACCCAAACTGCCTCTTTATGCCATCACTGCCAAGAATAAAACACGCAAGTACACAATGTCTCTTCACTATGACATCTTTAGTTCCCATGAACTTTGGCCTATTTTGCATATGTTTGGGAAACAGCTCTCTCTTCCCTACATGCCAATAGGAAAGGCACAAAGAAGCAAGCCAGGACTACTTTTAACAAAGAAAATTGGAGGCATGCTTGTGCTGAAACTTATTCTGACGGCAAAATCTGTTTTGTCAGCCATATAGTCTAATGATATAAGTTAAGAAATGAGAAATGAGATTAACTGCTACTGGTTGTTGACCCTGGAATTGCCACAGTGACATAGAAGGGCCAAGTTTTGCTTAGACTTACAACTTAATTTCAGTCAGCATCTTCATATCTCCACTGGTATGTGTCACTTGTCCTTATACATAGGCCCTCACAGATCAGTGTTGATTCTATCTTACCAAGGAGGACTTTAAACAATGTCCTGGTGAAGTAAATATACCACGATACCAGTGGCAGTTAACTGAGTAGTGGGCTTATGAGTGGTTTTTAAAATTTTCTTCTTCATACATTTATTGTCAAAATTTCTACCTCAAACACTTAAATTTTACTATCAGAAAATAATTATCAAAAAGATGTGATGAGAACACAATGAAAGTTGATTATTTAATTTCATAATCAGAAAGTTCTGAGTACCTTCCCAGGGGAAACAAGCTGAGAATGACTAATGATTGTAACAGGCGACAAGGTGGAACAGACAGCAAACGTTCCACTTTGAAAGGAATGGGCTGCCGATGACCGTAACTGAAAGGCAAGCTCCTCACCCAGTTAGCTTGACAAAACACAAGAAGTACTGTCATGAAAAAAGGGCATGTATTCTTTTTATTTTGGCCACACACTTGGGATCTTAGTTCCCTGACCAGAGATTGAATCCACATTCCCTGCGTGGAGTCTTAACCACTGGATGGCCAGGGAAGTCCCAGGAATGTATTCTTCTCTGAAGAAATGATTTCCTTCTTTCTAGGCCTCAGGAAGCACAATGCTTGGTACCCAGGCATTCTAACCATCGTCCCCCTTAACATGGCTCTCTCGCTCTTAAAGACAACTACAGCTTTTTTTTTTTTTTTTAAATTTCTAGTGTGTACACAATGAAATGGAGTCTAAATTTACAGTCTGACCAGGAGAAGGAAGAAGCAATGTCACACTCCACTTATTTATAAATATGTTGGCAACACTCCATTAAATCATAAAGACAAGTTAATTTAAAGACTCTGGCCTGCTCAAATACCTACCAATTCCAGTCAATTTCAGGCTCATCCTTAGCCAAAGCATATATCAAAAGGACAATAATTATATATTAGGTAATTGTTATAAATTAGTATTTTTACTGCTCTTACAGTTAACTGGTTTTTTTTCCCCCCAATGATTTCACTTTCATTAGCAGAGAAAGAATGCATCCTTATTGAACAGAGCTAAATAGTTTTGCAGCCTAGAAAGGAAAGATGAGTAGGTAGATTGAAAATGTCAATGTGAGACTACTAGGCATATTTTATTAAAAAAAAATTCATCCAGGCACTGATAATAAGAGAGGTTCATTCTTCATTAATAAGACTGTTGCCTAGGCAACTTCCAGCTGACATAAGTAGTTTACATCAGCCACAGTGCACAGTTCTGACACTAAGGAACAGCTCCAACATGTCCTTTCTACATTCAGGCCTGCAATCTTCTATTACATAGCTCAGCTGCATTATCGGTTTCCATTAAAGTAACACCCCATCCAGAACATGTCACATCCAGCCCCAGAGAACCAATTTAAACAAATTTCCTCCCAAGTCAAATAAATAAAAGGTAGAACTGATAAATGATCTTCTCTGGCAAAAAATACAGGAGGACATATAGCTTTGTTTTTTATCTTCTTGCTAGTATAACAGAGGGCAAAGTATTTTTAAACAATTAATGCCATGAATAATAATGTGCGTTCAAATCATGCATTGTGTCCCTAAAATTCTTATTTTGCTAGTTTGTAATTATCACCTAACAGCCTAAAGCACTTTTAGACACTGAGAGTATGAATCAGTACAATGTGTGTGGAGGGCAGGAAGGGCAGGATGGGATGCGGGGGGGACAACAGTAAGTATTAGGGAGCATTTATCACTGACCCAGTACTACCAATCCTTGGACTTTTCCTTGAGAAAATAATTGTACAATTATAGAATAGTATTTGTATAAGGATCTGCACTGTAACTTCATTTTTTTTCCCTATTATAAATGAAGTTCCAGCGCAGATCCTTATACAAATACTATTCTATAATTGTACAATTATTTTCTCAAGGAAAAGTCCAAGGATTGGTAGTACTGGGTCAGTGATAAATGCTCCCTAATACTTACTGTTGTCCCCCCCGCATCCCATCCTGCCCTTCCTGCCCTCCACACACATTGTACTGATTCATACTCTCAGTGTCTAAAAGTGCTTTAGGCTGTTAGGTGATAATTACAAACTAGCAAAATAAGAATTTTAGGGACACAATGCATGATTTGAACGCACATTATTATTCATGGCATTAATTGTTTAAAAATACTTTGCCCTCTGTTATACTAGCAAGAAGATAAAAAACAAAGCTATATGTCCTCCTGTATTTTTTGCCAGAGAAGATCATTTATCAGTTCTACCTTTTATTTATTTGACTTGGGAGGAAATTTGTTTAAATTGGTTCTCTGGGGCTGGATGTGACATGTTCTGGATGGGGTGTTACTTTAATGGAAACCGATAATGCAGCTGAGCTATGTAATAGAAGATTGCAGGCCTGAATGTAGAAAGGACATGTTGGAGCTGTTCCTTAGTGTCAGAACTGTGCACTGTGGCTGATGTAAACTACTTATGTCAGCTGGAAGTTGCCTAGGCAACAGTCTTATTAATGAAGAATGAACCTCTCTTATTATCAGTGCCTGGATGAATTTTTTTTTAATAAAATATGCCTAGTAGTCTCACATTGACATTTTCAATCTACCTACTCATCTTTCCTTTCTAGGCTGCAAAACTATTTAGCTCTGTTCAATAAGGATGCATTCTTTCTCTGCTAATGAAAGTGAAATCATTGGGGGGAAAAAAAACCAGTTAACTGTAAGAGCAGTAAAAATACTATTTTATAACAATTACCTAATATATAATTATTGTCCTTTTGATATATGCTTTGGCTAAGGATGAGCCTGAAATTGACTGGAATTGGTAGGTATTTGAGCAGGCCAGAGTCTTTAAATTAACTTGTCTTTATGATTTAATGGAGTGTTGCCAACATATTTATAAATAAGTGGAGTGTGACATTGCTTCTTCCTTCTCCTGGTCAGACTGTAAATTTAGACTCCATTTCATTGTGTACACACTAGAAATTTAAAAAAAAAAAAAAAAGCTGTAGTTGTCTTTAAGAGCGAGAGAGCCATGTTAAGGGGGACGATGGTTAGAATGCCTGGGTACCAAGCATTGTGCTTCCTGAGGCCTAGAAAGAAGGAAATCATTTCTTCAGAGAAGAATACATTCCTGGGACTTCCCTGGCCATCCAGTGGTTAAGACTCCACGCAGGGAATGTGGATTCAATCTCTGGTCAGGGAACTAAGATCCCAAGTGTGTGGCCAAAATAAAAAGAATACATGCCCTTTTTTCATGACAGTACTTCTTGTGTTTTGTCAAGCTAACTGGGTGAGGAGCTTGCCTTTCAGTTACGGTCATCGGCAGCCCATTCCTTTCAAAGTGGAACGTTTGTTATNTAAAAGTGATAGCATAGACCTCAACTTACGAACATGGAAAGAGGCCCAGAACGCATGGTCAAAACGAGCAGGTCACAAACAATAGAATGTGTAAAAAAGTTTGTAAAATCTATAGTGTAAAACTAATCACTGTAATTTTAAAAACCCAATATAAAACTTTTCTAAACAATTAATTGTAGCAGATGACCTTTTAAAAAACCAACTGTTTGAAATAATTAAAGCCAGTGAGTATTTCTTAAGACATCAGAATAGAAAAAAAAGAAAACACTATTGTATATTTAAATCTGTTTGTTTTTCTGACAGGCAGAATAAGTTTGTAATCTGAACAAAACTCTTCTCTGAAATTAATTTCACTTTCAAATTTAGTCAACGCATAGTGACAAGACACTCGGCAAATTGGCCACTCTCAAAATTCCCTAACTTGCTTTTCTAACACTTAAGGAATCGAAAGCATTTTACCAACATGTTTAAACTAAATCCTTTGACTCTCAAAGCCAGAAGTACTGCATGGTTGCTGAATTTTGGGGTCTACACAAGATATATATATATATATATATATATATAAAGGATACTTGGCTGCTGCAGTGAATCAGAAAAATGAGAGGCAGCAAGTACTCCTTATTCTAGCACGCACTGTAACACTAAGCACTGCCCTTTCCCTTCGTATTGTTTAAGCCGTATGCTTATTTAAGTTTCACGCATGTGCGTATGCCTTGAGCCTCTGAGCAGGTAATAAGCTCTTGAAGACCAGGCCCCTGGGCGCCTACATGTTGTTTACTCGCGTCCAACTCTGCAACCTCATGGACTGTAGCCCACCAGGCTCCTCTGTCCATGGGATTTCCCAGGCAAGAATACCAGATCAGGTTGCCATTTCCTTCTCAAGGAAATCGTCCTGACCCAGTGATTAAATCCATGTCTCCTACATTAGCAGGATTCTTAACCACTGAGTCACTTGGGAAGCCCAGTGCCTACACAGAAGGGCCTTTATTACACCAGAAGCTCAATAACTACCAATAAATAATGAATGATGTGAAATTCTTAGAAAACAGTGTGGCACAGCAGAGGATCTGTGAGCTTCAGATCTTCTGATAGGCCCGAGATAGAATCCAACTCTACCCACTGACGTAGGGTTATAAGCAAGTTATCCAACCTTCCTGACGCCTGCTTCTTTATCTCGAATTTACCTACCTTAAAGTGTTCTCCTGATGATCAAGTAAAGCTATGCGTTAGCAGCTGTACGAAGTGCTTAACACAGCAGGTCCTCAATAAATGCTAGTTCTCTTCCCCCTTTGCCTCTCTTACTAATACAGAAAATTTAAATATGGCAGGGAAATGAAATAGATCTCGGGTGACCACAGAATTTAGCTACAAACCAGATTTTGTTCATTCATCAACCGTACAGACCTGACAACAACTGAGATCTTACGATGGAACACTCAGTCCGTGGAAGTCCTTGCTGAACACTGGTTCCCCAGGTGCCCATGGATTCTGCGGCATCCTGGACTCCTGACCACTCCCGACCAGCATGCAGCCAAGCTGTGCAGGACCAGCACTAGCTGGAGCTCATGCTTTCCCACTTGTCTTTTGCTGCTCAGGGAACTTCTTCCAGGCAATACCTCGATTCCAAGATCTTTTTCTTAAAATACCAAATCTTCCTTTCCTTTTCTTCTGATAACAGTTTACACATGCTTGTTACAAAAGTTCAAAAGACATGGATGTTTAGGATGTAAAGATTTTGGTAAGTTTGAGCCCAAAAAATGACCACTCTCAGCAATTTAATAAGTATCTTTCCAGCCTTTCTTTTCACAAATATATATATATAAACATTTCATCATTTTTAAAGCAAACTATATAATCATAATGTTTTTTAAAGATTTATTTTTATTTATTTATTATGAATTTGGTTGTATCAGGTCTTATTTGCTTCATGTGGGATCTTTAGTTGAGGCAGGTAAACTCTTCATTTTGGCATATGGGATCTAGTTCCCTGACCAGAGATTAGACCCAGGTTCCTGGCATTGGGCACCTGGAGTCTTAGCCACTGAGCCATCAGGGAAGCCAGCAGACTTCACTTTTCAATAAGGCAAATCTTTTGGTAAGTGTATACATCACCTCTCTACCCTTTCAATTCCTGCTCTGTTATCCTTGGAAAAATATCTTCTTTCCTTTTTATTGGTCCCACATGTCAATTCTGAATTTATTCTGATAATCAAAGGAGAGTAATTATATATTCACACAAAGAAAAAGAAAAATCCTATGCGTGGTAGCAAAAGTAGAAACAAACCAGGCCATTGTCAGCTGGAAGTACACAGAATCTATACAGAAATCCTTATCTGGTGCTAAGTCTTTCTCTAATTAAATGCACACTCCCCCAGGTATCAGCATTCATAACAAATGAGTGTTTTTCATTTAATATTATTGTTTTCCTGCTTCATTTAACTAAAACCAAAATCATGGTGGAAGAGTCACTGAGTCATGTTTCTTCCCCAACAGTCTGCATTACATGGTGCTACTCAAAAAACCTTTGGTGAAGACTTTCTTTTTAATTTCTCATCTCTCACAGACTGGTAGTTTTGTAAAAGAAATATTAATAAAAGAGCCTTACAAGAAAAAATGAAATAAAGACACACAAAGCACAAGTCCAAGTTTCTGAAATTATCAGATTTAGCAGCCTTTAAAAGGACTCTGTTGGATTGTTATAAAAGTTCTCAATGTCTTACTCACAATTTCTGTACTCATTTCATGGCAGACCATTAGCAGAATCTGTGGATGGCAGTGGTTTGTGTAGCACACACAGAGTAATATTCTTCTGCATCTTTGCATATGAAATGAACCACCCATCCCTTACATTAGGTCTATAGGCAAATGTTTTCCAAGTTTCTAAGAACTAACTTACAGATGAACTTTGGGGTGAGAGTCCTCATCTAAAAGTTTGGGACTGTCTGACCTGGATATATTGAAACAATCTACTAAATTTTTCACTTCCCAGGTGGCTCAGTGGTAAAGAATCTGCCTGCCAAGCAGGAGATGCAGGTTCAGTCCCTGGATCAGGAAGATCCATCCCCTGGAGAAGGAAATGGCAACCCACTCCAGTATTCTTGCCTGGGAAATCCCACGGAAAGAGCAGCCTGGTGGGCTACAGTCCGTGAGGCCATGAAAGAGGTGGACACGACTTAGCTACTAAACAACAACAATTGAATTTTTCACCCTTCATCCAGATATTTAAAATTATATAAATACAACTAAAGACTCTTGAAACCAGGAGTAACTAATTATTAGAAATATGATTCCATGAAGTCCTGGACAAAAATTCAATTTCTCAACTTGCCTTTTTGACTCCCAAGTTATTTCTTGCCTGATAGCTATCACTTTAATGATTGGAGGGGAAAGCAACATGGTAAAACCCAATCCAAACAGAAAAATCAAACAAAATCCACAGTTATCCTCTTTCTAACTCTGACCTTCAGTTTAAAATACTTACAGTAAGGCTCACAAAAATGTACTGTCACAGACAGAGCTCATAGGATTTCTACTGGACTACAAGTCAATATATTGATGGATCTTCCTGTTACTTATGAATTCCTACCTAGCTTTCTTTTTTAAGTTTTTTAAAAATTAATTAATTAATTTTAATTGGAGGCTAATTACAATATTATGGTGGTTTTTGCCATGCTGCTGCTGCTGCTGCTGCTGCTAAGTCACATCAGTCGTGTCCAACTCTGTGCAACCCTATAGACGGCAGCCCACCAGGCGCCCGTCCCTGGGATTCTCCAGGCAAGAATACTGGAGTGGGTTGCCATTTCCTTCTCCAGTGCATGAAAGTGAAAAGTGAAAGTGAAGTCGCTCAGCTATGTCCGACTCTTCGCAACCCCATGAACTGTAGCCAACCAGGCTCCTCCGTCCATAGAATTTCCCAGGCAAGAGAACTGGAGTGGGTTGCCATTGCCTTCTCTGGTTTTCCCATACATTGACATGAATCAGCCATGAGTGTACATGTGTCTGAACATCCTCAACCCCCACCAACTCCCTCTCCACCCCATCCCTCTGGGTTGTCCCAGTGCACAAGCTCTGGGTACCCTGCTTCATGCATTGAATTTGCACTGGTCAGCTATTTCACATATGGTAACGTACATGTTTCAATGCTCTTCTCTCATATCGTCCTACCCTCGCCTTCTCCCACATAGTCCAAAAGTCTCTTCTTTACATCTGTGTCTCCTCTTCTGCTGTCTTGCATACGGCTGTCGTTACTGTCTTTCTAAATTCCATAGCTTTCTTAACCTGCCTTAGAGCTCCAGTCTTTCAATGGCTCATTTTCCTCAACTATAAAAAAGGAATGAGAGTAAAGAGAATGAAGAGGGTACTAGACACATTGTCAGGGCTACGATAAAACCAGGGCTTATGTGCACCTGTGTATGCATTCATGATAAAAATCTACAGAATCTATGTTTCTCTTGCTCATTCATGACATACAACCTGGCCTTGATTTTAACTCCTCATCTACAATACTGCTTGATCCAAAGTGTCAGCCATAGTACATTCATGCGTCCACTTATGCAGTAATTTGATTCTTTTACACGTTCGGTTTCATTCATTCATTTGGCAAACACTTATTAACCACTTACTATGGATAAGTGCTGGACACTAAGAAGGCAAAAGGAGCACAGCATACTTCTGGAACCTTGAACTAGTCCCCAACACTCAACAGGTGGGCCTGAAGGGATAAATCATACCATCTTTTCTGTATGTTGAGTTGTTTTAACCAAAGCCATTGAAAGTCAACTATCAGCATTCCAAGTACCTTACCATTTAAAATATTTATTGTGCAAAGTGTTTTCTGAAAAGGAAAGTAATTCTATTACAAACACATACACAGAGTAATAAATTATTAATTCACTGAATACCGTTTTTTTTTCACAGCACTAAAACATCTTATATATTAAAAAGAATTGGCTTGTAATATGTTGCTGCTGCTGCTGCTGCGTCGCTTCAGTCGTGTCCGACTCTGTGTAACCCCATAGACGGCAGCCCACCAGGCTCCCCCGTCCCTGAGATTCTCCAGACAAGAACACTGGAGTGGGTTGCCATTTCCTTCTCCAGTGCATGAAAGTGAAAAGCGAAAGTGAAGTCGCTCAGTCGTGTCCAACTCTTAGTGACCCCANCTGTATGTTGAGTTGTTTTAACCAAAGCCATTGAAAGTCAACTATCAGCATTCCAAGTACCTTACCATTTAAAATATTTATTGTGCAAAGTGTTTTCTGAAAAGGAAAGTAATTCTATTACAAACACATACACAGAGTAATAAATTATTAATTCACTGAATACCGTTTTTTTTTCACAGCACTAAAACATCTTATATATTAAAAAGAATTGGCTTGTAATATGTTGCTGCTGCTGCTGCTGCGTCGCTTCAGTTGTGTCCGACTCTGTGTAACCCCATAGACGGCAGCCCACCAGGCTCCCCCGTCCCTGAGATTCTCCAGACAAGAACACTGGAGTGGGTTGCCATTTNAGATGGTCACCAGATACGGACGGGGGAGTTCACTGTCTATTTTGGAAAGTCATCTCCTCTGAAACTGCCAGCAGCAACTCTTTCAAAATATGGGGCAGTATTCTGTGTGCAGCTGAAATCAGCATCTAATCCCAAGGGGATTCAAAATTAGAAGTTTCTCATCTATTCCCTTCTTCAACGTCAGAGCTTTTGCTTTCATTGCAATTGAAAAAAAAAAAAGAGGAGGGAGAAGAAAATTTATCTGAGCTCTTTATGTAATTTAACAAGGGAACTGGGTATCCTGTAGGTGGGTGAAAGCCAACTGAGAAATGATAAAAGCCCCTGGATCTTTTAATAGTTGCCCATCTGTTCACAGTTATCTATGTTCCCTGTTACTCAACGTGCCAAGTGTTACCATCATGGACCTAGCCGGTGATACAAAAACAATATGTTTGCTTTGTTAGCAAGGTCTCTCTGCCCCGCAATGGAGAAGCACCAACCACCCCCAGCCGCTCCCAGGGCTGTTTGGGAAGGCCTGGGACATTTCACACATAGGACTGCTGTCCCTGATGGTGGCTTAATCAGCCTCCCTGACAAGATTCAATCTCACACTATCTCACAGTGCTCCATATGTTGAAAGACAACAGGAGTAAGCCCATAAACTGCAGGGCTGGGCAGATTGGTGTGGAATGCAGTCTAAAAGCGAATCAGATGTCACTTCATGTAAGATCACCAGGAGCTGAAGTCTGGCCATGGCCTCTTAAGAGGTCAAAACACTGCTCATGCAAGGAAGCTGGAAAGCTGCCTCTGGGTTTTAAATTTTAGAGCGGTATCTAAGAGACATGCAGAACAAATAAAAGAAAGACGACACCAGGATATCAAAAATACACATGAGCATTCCCAGGGCAAATGACGGAGTCCAAGACGGCTGTGCTCTCTTCTCCCCACTCACCCCCCAACCCCGCACTGCCCCATACCACACCACACCACACACACACACACACTTGCCCCACATGTGCCCTCAGCTGGCAGCTGGGCTCTCAAGAATGAAGAAACGACAGAGCCACAGATTCTCCACATTCCTCCCAGGCAGTTCTATTCGCCTTGGTTCTCCAAAGTGGATTTAGCCACGTTCAGATGAGGAGGTGGGGAGCCAGGAATTAAGAATTAGGCTGAGGAAGTGGAGAGGACAGTCAAAGCAAATGTAGGCAGCAAGGTCAGAGGAAGGAATGTGTCAGGGCCAGGTGGAGAGACAGATGAGCCTGGATCAGGAAGCCAGCAGAGGAGGAGGACGGGGCAGACCCTAAGATATTCTAAGAATCTGAGGACATGCAAAGAGAAACCAGATACACAGCTGGACAACCAAGAGACTGGCTTAGACAATACAGCTCAAACTCGGCCTCCACATTTTCTAGTCATTCTAATTCAAATAGAAGCCAACTCTAAGTTGAAGTTCCCCTATAACCTACAGCTTACAAAGAAGAAGCCCAAACATTTGACTAGAGAGTGAAGATGGGTGGGAAAAAAAAGTGAGAGGAACATGGAATTTCATGACTATCTCTTTTGAATGTTTAGGAAATTATACGTGAGATGAATCTTAATTTCTTATTTTATATTAATTTTTAAGTATTTTATTTTGAATTTCTTTATAATGGGAATAGTAGCTCATCCTTGTCATTTTCTCTTATCTGAATTACCCTTTACTTTTTAAAAAGTTTTTTATTTTTATCAAAGAATGCACAGAACGTAAAGAGTCAATAATTCTACAAGTCTTATCACAAAAACCACAACAGTCCCCTGAATGCTTTCTTCCATTCTTTGCCTTAAGAGTCAACCATGTTCAATTATCTCAGCTGTTTTTTTTAGTAATTACCTCCTTATCTCTAAGTAGCATGGTTCTATCTCTACGTCTTGTTTATTTCCTTCAGTTTTAGGCATTATCCATTGAGTTCCCTCCAGAAACATGAGGGTTTATTTTTCTCTTGCTTAATCTCCACCAGCACATCAATACACATTTCCTCTTGTCCCATCCTCCCAACACTGTGATATCACAATTTTCCTGTGGCTCGTCATCAGTGTTAAAACAATTATGACTATTCACAGCTGAGTCATGAGGTTTGCTAAGATCGCGTTCCATTTTTTGCACAACCTGTTTTCCTACAGCCACGATGTTCAGCTTCTCAGTTTTCTTTATACTTAATCACTCATCTCCAAGCTTTTCCCGGAGTTGAGTAAGTCTCCTTTCCATAGGGCCAAACACACTCGGAATTTCTTAGCTTTTTCTTTTCAGAGGCATCTCCTTTGGAGATCACTCCCACTGCAAGACTGCTCTGTAGGCCTGCTACACACCTGTCCCCTGGGGTCTGCCTCTGTCTTCACTCTCCCTACTCCCCCTCCAGTGCGGTGTCACCTGTTCCTTGAAGTTTACCTCTTCCTCTTTCTTGAGAAACTTTTGTAACTGGGAAGAGTATTACCCTCGAAAACATGTACAGGAAAGGGCAATTTTTTTGAGACCTTAGCAGTCTGATAATATCTACACTTTGTCCTCACATGTGACTGCTGGTTTGGTAGAGTGTATAATTCTAGGCTGGAAATTTTCCTTGCAATTTTGAAGTTTTCACTCCATTCTCTTCTAGCTTCCTAGGCAGCTGCTGATAAGTCCAAAGCCATTCTGATCCTTCTTCCTTTGGATGTAATCTGTGTTTTCCTTTCTGGAAGAAGTTTATGGGATCTTTTCTTTATCCCCAGTGTTTTGAACTTTCATGATGATGTGCTCTGTTGTTGATCAAACATTTTTTTTCCTCAAATATTTTCTTATCAATGATTTTCAGGAGTGTAGAAAAGATTAGAGAATGAACAGTGCATATAGCTTGTCTCTGGGTGAGTTAATAAAACAAGTCTATTTGTTTTCAAATAAAGAAGTTAGCATTCTAAATATTTAAACAATTCAAACTTCTCTTACATCAACTGCATACATTTACAANAAGATTGGAGAATGAACAGTGCATATAGCTTGTCTCTGGGTGAGTTAATAAAACAAGTCTATTTGTTTTCAAATAAAGAAGTTAGCATTCTAAATATTTAAACAATTCAAACTTCTCTTACATCAACTGCATACATTTACAAAAACTTCATGCACTTCAGTAAGAATACAGCTAATCAGTATTTTCTCATATACTGTTCTTGGAATAATAAGGTGTTCTGGAGACAGTTTCCTAGGAGGAAAGGTAGCTGTCACTGTTTTTATTTACTTATTTACTTTTGGATGTGCTGGGTCTCCGCTGCTGTGTGGTCTTTTGTCTAGCTGTGGCAAGTGGGGGCTACTTGAAAGTTGCAGTTTGCGAGCTTCCCATTGCGGCGGCTACTCTTGTTGCAGAGCGTGGGCTCTAGGACACACGGGCTCGCCAGTTGTGGCTCCCGTGCTGGAGCACAGGCTCGATAGTTGTGGTGCACAGGCTTAGTCGCTCTGAGGCATGTGGGATCTTCCCAGACCAGGGATCAAATCTGTGTGTCCTGCACTGACAGGTGGATTCTTACCACTCAGCCCCCAGGGAAATCCAGCTGTTATTGTTTAAAAATACCATTTTTTTCCTCACTGGTCATCTTATAAAACTCATTGTTAAACTGCAGATATTTAGTTCCTAATATTGTTTAACTTTAGGGCTTCCCAGGTGGTGCTAGTGGTAAAGAACCCACCTGCCAGTGCAGGGAGATGCAAGAGACATAGTTTTAATCCCTGGGTTGGGAAGATCCCCTGGAAGAGGGCATGGCAACCCACTCCAGTATTTATGCCTGGAGAATCCCATGGACAGAGGAGCCTGGTGGCCTACAGTCCGTAGGGTCACAAAGAGTCCAACATGACTGAAGCGACTTCACACACACACATACACACACACTGTCCAATTTATGTCTAGTGTCCAGTGTTATGCCAACAGTACAATGACTACACTTAAAACACTAGGAGAAACAGTATTCCTATCCTTTTTTTCACAGTGGTTTCCAGAACCACTATGAAAGTGTAGAGTACCCTACATTTTTTAACCTTTTTATAAAGTCTCAATTGTTTTGCTCATCTTTAACTGAGGTAGCATAGAGGTGGTCTGGCTTTGGAATTATTAGCTGGAGGACTTTGGGAAAAGAGCTTAATTTTGTTTTACTTTAGTTATCACCTGTACATAGGATTTGGCAACTGACTCCAGTATTCTTGCCTGGAGAATCCCAGGGACTGGGGGGCCTGGTGGGCTGCCGGCTATGGGGTCGCACAGAGTCGGACACGACTGAAGTGACTTAGCAGCAGCAGCAGCAG